>JAXGGA010004358.1:0-89343 GCA_038373865.1 Uloborus plumipes
ATTAGAACAATATTTATTTCATTGCTACAGTTTTTTTTATCGTCTGCGAATTTAAGCGTATATTTTATTAATGCAGAGATGTCAAAATTGAACGCCATTACAAAATGTTGCTAATTCGAAGAAAGTGAACAGATGAATAAATGTCGTATGACTGAATCATGAGTTGTGACCAACTTTATCTGAAAAGGAAATTTTTTTTCCTTACTACTAATAAGGCCTTCAGCATCAATTCACTCCGTACTCCACTTCAGCTAACTATATCAATATTTTTCAACCCTTAAAGATAGCATAAACATCACTTTTTACAGCAGAAATAATATGCTAATAAATGTAAACAAACATTTGGGTGGTGGTTGTTCAGCGCTCTCTAGCGGGCAAATCTTCACCATTGATGTTTTGATCAAATGAAACAGCCTGTATAAAACGCTATCTAGTGAAGCCTTGGTTAAGCATTGATGATATTTAGAAGATGAAAAATCCTGATTCTGTATTTTGTTACAAACTAAACTAGTCAAATGCAGTGTACCGTAAATCAGGGTTACTTGGACCCACAAGAGGGCTACTTGAGCCCACAGTAAAATGATAAAATCTGGGTTTGGTACTAGCGTTAGAGACTGCAGAGGGCTTCTACCTAGTGGAGAAACGAGGAACTACGTGCAAGTCTTCAACTAGTAGGTACCAAACCTAGATTTTATCATTTTATTGTAGTGGGCTCAAGTAACCCCCTAGGGTCCAAGTAACCCTGATTTACGGTATGTTAGTTATCAGACATTTCCCATTAATGAGAAATGCTTGGTAGAAAAAGTTGCAAAGCATCAAAGAAAGAATAGTTTTCTGCTATAAACCATAAAATATAAAACCATAAATCTGTATTATAATTCAAACATTGGTCCATGATAAGGTTTACCACTCTGTGCTTAATTTGCATGGGAGCTCACAAGAGATTAGCTCCTGTATTTCTTTGAAACATTTTTGCGAGTTTGACACTTTGACGCAAATTCTAACTACTTACATATGAAAAGGATATCCGAAGACCATTACTAAAATGGCTCCTGCACATTTTTTGTTAGAAACTAAGCCCTGTGCGTATACGCCAGAGCTCTGAAAATCGAACGCTACGACCACGGTCGATTTTCTAAATGAACATTTTGTCGGATAGTTGATGATTAAAATTAGAACTATTGATTCTGAAAAATATTATTTCCCCCGACGGAAAGGTAATAAATTACCCATTCCCTTACCTAGAACAACAGCTCACCCTAAAAGATAATGACAATATCAAGAAAGAAATTTTACCGCACGTGACATGGGTGTTCATATGCAAAATATTAAGAGGGAGGGGGGGGGGTACTCAGATTATTTTTCTATAATTTTTCAGCATATTTTTTCAACGGAAAGCAATTTCAGTGCAAAATAGATTTATTCAATATTGATATTTTTGATAACTTATTTATTAATGGCTGAAAAAGAAATGTTTGCATATTTTTTCCAAAAAAGTAGAGTACTAAAAGCAAGGAAATACAAATTTCTAGGAGGAGGACTTGAGCTCTCTCTTGCCCCGCCCCCCCGTATTGGTGTCCATGGTACGCAATATCAAAGCGGGAAATAGCTACGGTTGAAAATGTATTTTCTTCAACGAGTTTCTTCGGGGGAAGGGGGGGGAGCAGAACAAAGGTATTGAATTCTAAAACCATTAAAAGCTATTAAATACAATAAATAACTGTTAACAAAACAAATAAAGCAAACAACTTTGAGACCACCAATTAAACTTTCTTTCAACATACATCAGTGGCCAACATATCCCACTGAGAAGGTAATGAAATAAAATGCAACTTATTTAATGTTTTGTTACTTTAATACTTGAGCTTTATATAGAAAAACAATATTAGGCCAAAAATATTTAGATGACGTGTGACAACTTTTTGAGGAAGAGTGAAATTTTCAGTGTTCCTCTTGAGTTGGTCAGAATTCAGTTGCTTTTTGAAGCCTGGTGTACATCTTGATAATCGTTCTTAAAACCGTCTACTTAAGATTCAGTTATTGATCAGTAAAGTTAAGCTTTTATACTTTCTTTTTAAAAAACCTAACCCTATATGAAATATTACGTTGTGATGAGTAGTATGTATTATACTTTTCGACCATACTTATCACAGAACATATTTCCTAAAAGTTTGTTATACTCTTGATAACCATTCTTTAAACCGACTTTACTTAACCCATTAATGCCTGACATTTTTTTTCCAAAGTTTTTTTGTATACTGGTTACAAACAGTGTTTAATGGACAGGAAAAATAATAAAAAAAATATTATGTAAAAAATAATTTTTTTATTGAGGAAAGAAAAATCGTCCCTTTAAAGTTACGATAGACCCCAGAGGGTACATACTTTTTTTACTAAATTTTTTTTGTGCCTGCTATATAATATTTAAAAAGACATTTCATAGGAAGAAATAAAATCATTAATTAACATAAACTGGGAAGCTGAGAATAACTTTGAAACATAGCTTTTTTCTTGAGATCGTGAACGATGTAATTTTTGATAAAGATCACATTAAAACTGCTACAGAACACACTTTACAATGGTTATGTGCTGCAATCTGTTAAAAACGAATTGAAACAATACCAAGGTACTAATTGAACACTATTATTTGGTTGAAATGTTCATTTTGGTAAAATTCAGACCCTTTTTTGGACCGCCCCTAAAACGGGACGCTAGGCATTAATGGGTTAAAATCCAGTTAGTGGGCAATAAAGTTTAGCTTTCCTAGCAGTCAAAAAATATACATAAATTGTTTTGAAGCAATGAGTTGTATACACTGTACCAGTGCCGTATTTACGTATGCGCTTAATGGGCTTTAACCCAGAGCGGCACGATTAGGTTGGGGGGACTTTTTCCGTATCAAAGTAAAGACCTTTTCTTTTATTATTATTATTATTTTTACAACTCTGAAATTCAACACCTCAGGGGCGGCCAGTTTCAAAAGCCCCCATCCAAATACGCCTCTGCATTATACATCCCTAATATTCTTAAAATAGAGAACAGATTTAATCATTTATCTGTCATTGCTTACACAAATAACCGTAATGTAGGTTAGTTTTTAAATGTAGGTTAACATTTATCATAACGTTGGTATATGGACGATTCTCTGTAAACTGGTAATTGGCTGTCCGAACTGAGTATTTTAAAAATAATAAAGTGTAATAAAGTAATTATCGCTCTTAATACAAGTAAAGCATTAATACTTTGTGGCCCAATTGTGTTTGGAGTAATAACACTTTAATTTTTTTTTCTAGAAATTATCTAAGTGCCAAAAAAAACAGTCCCCTGACTGTCCCAATCCCATAGTCTGACTGTTAAAGACAGTATTTCAAAAAACCTATTAACACTACATAAATTTGGCAGTTAATATCTAAAAATAGAATAATGAAGCTATATTTTTTTATGAAATAAGGTATAATTACGTATTTCTGAAACTTAAAATTGTCATGTAAATTCTGTCCGGAGTTTTTTCAAACAGTCCCCTGCAACAAATTCAAAGCTGTAATACGAAAAATCTATAACTTTAGCAAATTCTTTTGGTATAAAGTTTAAAGTAATCAGTGTGAATTTGCCGAAATCGCCGAGAACGGTGTTAAAACGCTACTTTGCTTAGTTTGAGAGCCACATTTGTTCTGAAAGTATGCATCGTGATCGTTGCGAAAACAGTCCTCTGGGAAATGATTTTATTAATGTCAATTAATTTAATTATAAAACATATTAGTTATGTCCACGATTTGTGCCTCAATTTATAGGTAGTCTCGTAACTAATTATGTTCCAATATTTTTGCAAATATTACGCAACAAAGAGCAAAAACACAGTCACCTGGCACAGTCTCCTGCCTAGTTATACTAGGCGGGGGACCTACCCTCTATCATGATTTATCAGAAAAACACAAACTTCAATTGGCCCTCTTTCAAACCAAAGTAATAGATTCATTTTCTGAGCAATAGTATTATAATTATACGAACATTTCAAAAAACGGTGCCCGGACAGATTTCGTGTGAAAAATGACGAGTTTACAGAGAATCGCCCATATGTTTAACATAAAGATAAGTGTTTGCTTCATCTTCGATGATTAGCTTTAGGACTTGAACAGTAAAGAACAAGAAAGCGAGAATGAAAAACATATAAAAGTATGGAAAGCATAACTTATGGAATCTTGCTGATTTTATAAAATTGTAGCTTTTGAAATTACATAGAATGCTGTGGTTACAAAAATTCTATGCACATTCTTCTGAATAGTTTTTTTGTGCACGATTATGAGTGTTATAAGCTAATCTTCGAGGATCAGGGTTAAAAAATTCAAAGATTTGTGCACGCTTAAGTTTTTTCTGTGACAGCAAATTTACAGAGTGCGTAAAGTGTACTTAATACTACAAACAAAATGCTTTAAGGAAAAGCTTATTAAGTTTTTAGGTAAGATTAACTCTGTTGTTCAATTTCAAGCAGATTTCAAACAAAATAAATTTTACATTAAATGAATACATCTTGAAATTAAATCAATGTAATGTGAGATTAAATAGTATTACATACCTATTAATGCATCAGACACGCATTTGTTGAACTTTTTACTGAGAACTGACCCTGGTAGCAAACAATTATCAGATCAGCTTTCTGTTGAGACGATTCTGATTCCAAGTAGAAGTTGATATTAAAAATGCGTAACTATGTGTAACAAACGAAAAGCAATGCTCAAAGTTTTACCACTTATACTGTCACAACTTTCAAGGAGTCTAACAAAGTTGCACTACAGTTGAAACTTTCCGCGACTTCGAAGTGGCTAGGTATGACTTTAACTATTTTGGCGTTAAATTGATATAGGCTTTGGCGTTAAAGTGATATAAATTTTGGCGTCAGGTTTTTCCAACAACTTCATTGAAACCATTGGCAGAAAGTGTATGTGTGATGTGTGTGGTTTATTTAGCAGTATACGGCTTGAAGGGTCTGCGAACAACACCGGAAAGCCTCCTCCTACACGACATTTCAAATAGAAACTCAGTTTTCGTATAAGATTTGTGGTTTAATGCACTTCATAATTTCGGGCGCTTCAAACAGTGGCTGCTCCGAATTTGCGTATTTCATAGCAGAGCAGTCTCACGGTGGTTAAGGTTTTTTTTTTCTTTTTTAGATTTGGAGAAGTACGCCTAACTTCACGGGGCGGCTTATATCCCGGCAGTAATAGTACAACACGTTTTTCAGAGTTTATTGACATGTAAAGCGATTAAAGAAAGGTGTAAGGTAGAGATAGGCACCAATGGGGAAAAGAACCCATGACCTCCGGCATGCAAGGTAGCTAAGAGGTAAGAGTGTTAAGCTTCTCGCATTTTACAGGGTGGGGGTCAACTAAGATTGCCTGATTGACAGAACTCTGAAAATTTTACAACCCATCACTTCAAACTTTCCTCGGAGGTGGATCTTAATGCTGCTATTGAATTACATTTTTTTTCGTGATTTTCACATTTTTTTTTAAGTTAGGGAAAATTGAGCTGTCTACATGTGCCCCTCTCCCCTATCGAGAAATATTTCATGGAGAGGGGAAGGCGGATATTTAATTTGACACCCACGTGGACAGCAGATGGATAGAAATAGACAGGCGTAGAGATATTGATATACTGGTGGGGAAAAAAAAAGAAAGAAAAAAACTGCATCACTTGCAAAAACTAACATTTTAAAGAATTTATCGAGAAGACAACAATTTTTCTGAAACTTTTGCCACATTTTATACAGGCTATTACAATAAAAACTAAATCATTCATGCATTTGGGGGACCAGCAATAAATTGAAGAAGCAAAAAACGCATTTGTAACAAAAATTCCCCGAGGACGAAGCAAAAACTGTTTCCGAAATGGTAAATCCTCTATTATTTAGCACACAATACATCTTGAGGTGAAAATATTCGTCATTCAGCAAGAAATAGATTTTGATACAGCAGGAAGCCGTACCTAATGCATTGCATTGAGTAGCATCATATTCTTCCCGGAACCGGAACAAAAATGACAACATTGTAAAAGTCATTCCATTCCTTCAATAATTACTACAATCGTAATTCAATATAAAAATATTTTTGAAAAAAAAAAAAATTGAACCGACTTCGGAACTTTACTCAGCAAATGCTCTAAAAAGTAAAACTAATTTTATTCTTTGAACACCATCGATACTACATTTAAACATAAGTTTTGAAGTCGGCGCAAAAAAGCTAAATAGAATCATTCGAAACTATAAATATAAATTTAAATGAATCCAGATTCTTTATTCGCATTCATTGAAAAATACATATATTTATGTAATGGTACAAATATTGAGCTCTCAATTTTCAATGATTTCTCTGAAAATGTAGGCAAAATATAGTAAACATCATTTTACCTATAGTTTTTGAGCCGACTTCAAAACTTATGTTTAAATGTAGTATCGATGGTGTTCAAAGAATAAAATTATTTTTTACTTTTTAGAGCATTTGCTGAGTGAAGTTCCGAAGTCGGTTCGATTTTTTTTTCAAAAATATTTTTATTTTATTCTTTTTAGTGTAAATGTACATATGAAATAAGGTAATGTTTCCATTGCAAAACTTCACCTAATTTTCTTAAGTAAATGCTTCATAAAATAAACTATGTAAGAAAAAAAAAGAAAGTATCAACGCGTCTAAAATTTAAAACGATTGACACTAAAAAATAATCCTTGTTATTCTCTGATATTTATTTGTGTACTAGTTTAATTAAAGGCTAAATATTAACGGCTTTTCAACTAATTTATATTTCAAAACAACACTAGATTCTCGCAGTTCATAAAATTTCACGACATATTACATACGTGGCCCGCTAATGAGTTTCATGTTTGCTTCAGTTAAGCCTTCATTCAAAATTTTCATGATCACTATAATAACTGTTTCATATCAATCACGTTCTGTAACAATGGATTTTATACTTAATCATTTAGGACAAATCGCTTTAAATTTGAGCAAAAATTTGGAGATTTTCCTCACTTTCTTCAGAATTCCTTTATCAAACCGTACGTAAATTAAGACTAATAAAACCTGAACCTGAAATATTACCAATCAATCAGTAACTGGTACGACTTTCAGTTCGTAGGAGTTCAGGAGAAAAAGCAGGACATAGATACTCGGTTTAAAATTTTCAAAAAGACCATAGAAAGGAATTTCATTATACAATCCAGAGAAGCCTGGCGTTCAAAATGGTCATTATTACGATTACTAAGATCCCAATTTCTTTTTCGAAAGATTTCTGCAGGTTCCCGTTATCGAACCCGGACTACGAGAGGATGGGACCAATCGGAAAGAAAGACCTTTCTAACAAAAAAAGAATTTTTGAAATCGGTCCAGGCATCTTCGAGTAATCTTGTAACATACCAAAAAAAAAAATTTCTCCGACGAATTGTATAACCTCCTCCTTTGTTGAAGTCGGTTAAAAATATTTTCAAGGCAATATTTATTTGGGGAGAAATACGAAATATAAATAAATGAACAAATTTATTTCACCGATTTTATTTAATACCGATAAAATATATGCAAAATTTATATGTAGGTACTACAGGAAGTAGGTAGGTAATTGTAAGCTAAATTTAAAAGGGTCTTGATTCATACATGTTTTAGCATGTAAAATTAAAAAATAACTACGTTTTATTGCGCAAAACTTGCATATGAGTGCAAACGCGTGTTCTGGAGGTACAAAGAGCACCTTTTCAATGCAAAAAAACATAAACTTGTGAATGAAGAGACATCAGATAAAAGCCAAATTTGTAATAACGCAGAAACTTGTGAATGCAGGAATCTGCAAGTTTTGTGCAGTAAAACCTTACTTTTAATCTTATTTTTCTGAAGAAAGATATGTATTTCGTGTATTTTAGCTTGGTTTTACGTTTGCCGCTTAAACTTTCAAACTTGACTTGTTACAGAGTTATTCGTTGCTTATATACAGCTTCTGAAGCTTAGATTGTCAAACGGGAAATATTTTTTTAAAATGTTGTAGATAAAGTGACTACTAGAGGGAAGGAGGGGGAGGGAGGTAATGATGGCAGGTTTGGCCTTTGATATCTTTAGGAGGGGTTGTTTTCATTTTTTTTTTTTTTCACTTTTTGTTGTAAAAGTGTGTGAGGAGGGGAGAAAGGCTCGTTCTAGGCAGGTCTCCGCAGGATTTGAATAAGAAGGGTGTCATTGTATCTTGTGGGATAGGCATTCCTGATTTTAGGTCCATAAATAGTTGAAAGGCCAGGGGGGAAAAAGATGAAAGTGACCAAAAAGCGATTTCGAGAAAAACGAAGAACAAAGTTTGATTTCTTGTAACTCCTTGTGTAGTTAATAGAGTTTTCATGAACATTTCGGTCGATTGTTATCTCCCCCCCCCCCCTCTTGTTGCTCTACCAGATGATATTACTCCTTCATAGCCCTTAGATAGCGCTAATATCTCAAAATTGACGAAAAAGTGACTTTCACCTTTTTTTTCCCCTTGGCCCTTCAGTTATCTTACTCGTCTTTTTTTAGTTAGGTATTAATTTTAGAGTGTTTATAATTTTTCCTGTAAAATAATGCTGCTATTCTCAAGAAAGCTGAAAACGTAAATAAAACACGAGCTGTCAAGTTAACTTGAAAATTTTTGATGCATTCACGCACTTTTTTTTTTCATTTTGTTGCTATTATTTAAGCACAAATCATGTTTTTTTTTAAATTCATTGCCGTTATTAATTTGACTCATCTTTATTATGTGCATTTATTGAATGAAAACACAAACGCATTTTAGCAACTACTACGGTTGAAACTTTTTAGAGCTTAGAATAAGACAAAAAAAAAATCTTTAAAATCTAATCCTTTCACAGTTAGAACTAATTTTGGTTGTCACGAAAAAGTCACGAAATTAGCACTGGTGCTAAATATTTCTGCATTTTAACATGAAGCACAAAACTCAACCTTTCGGAATTATTTGCTTAGGAATTATTTTTGATACTAAATCAAGAATCAAGAAAAGAAAGTCAGATATTGGAATTTGATCAGTTATGTCGAAATAAAAGTTTTCTTTCGAATGATTTGAGGAGAAAAAAAATATTTTTTCTCGCTCCCGAATTTATTTCTTTTCACCGATCATGACATTCGACATTTCGAACAATTTTTTTCGTTTCACTTGAATGATTTATACCAATTTTTTATTGAAGAATATAAAACTTTGCACTTTTATATGTGTGTGAGCCTGTATGTACGTGTACCTGCACATACAAGAATTTCCAAAACAATCAAAATAATATGAATGGCATTTAAAAATTGTTTTTATGAGCTTGATATTACAAACACGAAATTACCAGTAAAGTTTTATAGCGAAGAAGGAAACACAGAAACCATTTTTTATTTTCTAGAAACGCAACGGAAACTGCGAATCGGAAAAAAATTTAGGACGGGTATTTATAAGAATAATATAAATGCAACTTAAGCATGGCTAGTTATAGTCTAGCTAAGCTATACTATGTACCTAGCCACGATGTACTAACTATACTGCAGTACTAGGGCAAAAGTGGTACCTGCAGTCGAGCTCAAGCCGAGATATTAATCTTTAAAATTTATGTATTTATTTCAGTATGTATTTAATTCTATGTATTTAATTATTATTACTATGTATTTAATTCGGTGATACTTTTTCAGAATTTTTTAAAAATATTTCCTGTTCTCAAATAACCATAAAACATTATTTTAAGCTAAAGTAGGTCCCAAAGAACCTCCTGGTGACAAAAACTATTTTTTTTTAAAGTACAGACACGACTTTACTGCTCAGCACGGCAGTATAGCCTAGCTATAGCGTAGTTCAAGCCTGACTTAGACAATGCCCCCCCCCCCCCCCCCATTGAGTAATAGATAAATGGTGATGGGCGCTTCGTTGAGCTGGGTTCACTTCATAGTAGTTTCGCGAAAGTATTAAAAATCACTACCGTAAAATGGTGTATAGGAACAGCGGGGTGCTTTGGAACAAAAATTCCTGATCATACAAAGAAATTCTTCATAAATATACCGTCGGGTATTTTTGGCAGTTTTTTTTTTTTTAGAAAGGTAATAGTATAAGAAGTAGAAAAAAAAATATTTTTGTCATTCTGGCAACACTATTGGTTTCTGCGCAAATCTGCAAAAGAGACACTAAAAAAATCGAGTTTTCATGATCTGCAAAACTTTGTATGTAAGTACAGACCCCTTTACATTTCAAATCTAAGAGTAGTATTTTTAATCAGGCATATATCTGAGCAACAGAGTACTACATTAGAAGAAATAACATATTTTAAATGTAGCATAAAAATGAAAAATTCTTCATAATGTCAAAGAATAAGGAAGGATTTGCGCAATTTTCAACAGCATTTGAATACTTAATTATTCATCAAAGTGTACAACCAGTTACTTTTTTACACACTTATAATATGTGACTAAACATCTGTTAGTGTTTCTAAAAGAAAATAGCAAGTTAAAAAAATTACTTAAAAATTTTGAAACGTAAGCATATGGTGAAAATGACCCATATATCTGAGCAACAGAGTACTACATTAGAAGAAATAACATATTTTAAATGTAGCATAAAAATGAAAAATTCTTCATAATGTCAAAGAATAAGGAAGGATTTGCGGGGTGAATCGGAAAACTTTGTTCTGTTGTTCCAATTCAAACTTATTTAAAGGAAACTGTTTGAAAAATCAAGATTCTAACCCCAATTCTTCTAGTGAAGACACAAGGACAAGGATTTATTACTATTTATCTCTTCTCGTCAGCAACTAGATTTAAGAATGACGGAAAGTTGCAGATTAAAAAAGATTTTTGCTCCATGAGACTTCTTTTTATTTAAAATACGAGGAGGAAAGTCATATAGATTCTATGTAGCAATAGTCCAGTACACAGGCAACGATGAATACGAGTAAAAGTCGTAAAGAACAAGATCCGAAACCCAGAGATTTTTAGAACTTAAAGAAAAGGCAGAGTTCTCGTTTATCCCAGAAATGTTATGAAAAAACTTAAGCAAAGCTCGTTTTAGGAACAAGATCATTTTTGTGGGCTACATGAGTGACTTCAATTTCTTTAAGTCTTTGTGTTTCAATACTTAGATTTATTTAGACTTTATTTAGCAAAAGTCCAGCACACAGACAGTGATGAATAAGTGGGAAAGTCTTACAGAACAATCCCCGAAACCCAGAGATTTCAAAAAACTTAAGAAAAGGCAGAGTTCATCCCAGAATATGTTACGAAAAAACTTAAGCCAAGCCATTACTGTTAGTTTTAAGGACAAGTACATATTTGTGGACGACATGAGTGACTTCAATTTATGTTAAATCTTTGTATTTCAATTCAAAAGCATTTTTTAAAATTAATTGTATTTTTTCATAACTTAAAAATTATTTTGAATTTTGACAACTCATAAACGCTTACTGGTATAGAAAATAAACTTTTATTTGACAGTAACTATCTGTTCTTATTCTTCCCCATCAATATTACTCATCTTTTTGAGTCCTATTACAGGTTAAATTGAAAAAAAAAATTAGCAGGTGTTCCGATTGACCCCTATCAGCGGGATGGTTCGGAACACCCCTAAGTTCCTATATATATAAATAATAACTTCAAAATGCAATGTCTTTTCTTGGAATATCAAAAACAAAGCAAGATCGAAGTTTTTACCCAAAAAATCAAATAAAAAAATCTTTTAACCACTTTTCTCAAAATGAAAGCTGAAAAGTGTTCCGATTCATCCCATTTTACAGTATGCTTTATTAGCCCCAAAATATGTACACATTGTCAAGGTAAAGCTTCAACATATCAGCGCCACTAAGTTCAAAATTAGTTCTCCTCTTTAACTCGTAGATGCAGGGTACATGAGCTTATTTCACTCAGGCCGTCGTGAGAAGAGGTGGGAATTGTTTACGCCCATTTTTCTCTCTTAGCTCGGTTCCCCCCCCTCCCCCCCCCCCCCAATTTTTTTTCTATCCGAACGAAATTAAAAGTTTTGAAATTTCAGAGCCAACAGGCTTCTAAATTTCAAAACTTTTAATTTTTTCAGATAAGGGCGATTTTCTGTAAACTCGTCATTTTTCACACGAAATCTGTCTGGGCACGGTTTTTTGAAATGTTCGTATAATTGTAACACTATTGCTCAGAAAATGAATCTGTTACTTTGGTTTGAAAGAGGGCCGATTGAAGTTTGTGTTTTTTTGATAAATCATGATAGGGGGTAAGTCCCCCGCCTAGTATAACTAGGCAGGGGACTGTGCCAGGTGACTGTGTTTTTGCTCTTTGTTGCGTAATATCTGCAAAACTATTGGAACATAATTAGTTACGAGTCTACCTATAAATTTAGGCACAAATCGTGGACATAATAACTAATATGTTTTATAATTAAATTAATTGACATTAATAAAATCACTTCCCAGAGGACTGTTTTCGCAACGACCCTGATGCATACTTTCATCACAAATGTGGCTCTCAAACTAAGCAAAGTAGTGTTTCAACACCGTTCTCGGCGATTTCGGAAAATTCACACTGATTACTTTAAACTTCATGCCAAAAAGAATTTGCAAAAGTTTTAGATTTTTCGTATTACAGCTCTGAATTTGCTGCAGGGGACTGTTTGAAAAAACTCCGGACAGAATTTACATGACAATTTTAAGTTTTAGAAATACGTAATTATACCTTATTTCATAAGAAAAATATAGCTTCATTATTCTATTTTTAGATATTAATTGCCAAATTTATGTAGTGTTAATAGGTTTTTTGAAATACTATCTTTAACAGTTACGCTATGGGATTGGGACAGTCAGGGGACTGTGTTTTTAGGGCTTAGATAATTTCTAGAAAAAAAAAATTAAATTGTTATCACTCCAAATACAATTGGGCAACAAAGTATTAATGCTTTACTTGTATTAAGAGCGAGAGTTACTTTATTACACTTTATTATTTTTAAAATACTCAGTTCGTACAGCCAATTACCAGTTTACAGAGAATCGCCCATAACAAAAACCCTTTTTGAAATATGAACGCATTAGTTTATATTCTTCACATTATAATGTTTCTTCTTTTTTTTTATTTTCATTGTTATTGCTATTATTATCAGTTTAATATTCAATATCTTACATGACAACAACTAACTATGATAAAGTACGAATCTATAAGATAATCTAATTTTTCTGAATTATTGTTTACTCCTTTTCTCACAAAAATTGTAAATTTATTTCAGAACAGAGTTATGTCGATAATACTAATTAGTGAAATGTTTAAGTTTAATGTACGGATATTGGACGTGTATGTCTCACATATGTTAAATGGAAGTAATAAACTTATCGAAATACAAAAAAGAGAGCTTCCTACTTGAAAATTTTGCAACGGAAACAGAACAAGAAAAAAAAAAAGACTATTAAATTAAAAAAAAATTAACACCATTGGAAAAAAACAATCCCATTTAGTCTAAAACTAATTGTTGAGTGATGGTTTCACCAATGTGAATACTTCTTTATACTTTAAAAAAAGGAAAAAAGTGTCTTATGTTTGATAACAACTACTACTGGCAGTTATGAAATAGGCTTTTTTTTATTATTATGCACATCTCCGTCAAGGAGAAAGAATTGCAACATTTTCTTATGCTTCACACTTAATGTTTTGTGCGAAAAATCTTTTTGAAAAACCATCTTTATTTGTTTAATAACACACACACACACACTTTTTTTTTTTTTCAACTTTTCCATTTTTCAGGAAAAAGACGTTTTATTTTTTGCCCACACTACTTCAAAATTTCGGGAAATTTTACATGTCTAATCATGAGTACTAAACATGTTGGCTAAATGCATTTCCCCTACACTCTTTGCAAATATTCATACGAGTCAACGATACAGGATACATTTAACTACAGTTATTTAAAAGAACCGCTGACGCCCAAAAAGAACGAAAATCTTATTTCCTTTTATTACCTTTAAAACTCGCGTAATCGCTTAACACGCCCAAAAACAATAATCCGTGCCCATAAAACAGACGTTCCATACTTCTTTGACCTTGTCTTTAACTACAAATGGAGTGAGTATGTAATTGAGTTGTTTAATAAATTATAGCCCTCCTGAGTATGTGCATTGATTACAGTCATGAAAATCTTTTTAACCGGGGAGAGGAAAGGCCATAAATGTCATTTTGCCTTATTTTTCTCCAGAAACTATTTGGGTCTCATTTTGTCTTCGAAATTTCCTCGTAATTAAGTTACGGGCAGAAAGCGCCCGGAGTTTGTTTTGCTTTTGGAGATTGCTTCAGGACATTGTGTTCGATTAGCATGTACTTGGTTGTTTTAAAATAGATTAATGAGTTTTTTATTCCCATTAATGAGAGTCTGATACCATAAATTTTAAGGCATTCTACGGCACGTTCTTCCATTGCTCAGCATTGTTGGACTTCTGGTCACTGCTTTGATTTTTCTTCTGCTAGAATTATTTGTAAATGTTCATCAGTTTATGGCCTCGATTTTTGGGAAGCTTACAAAATTTGGAAAAATTCCCATTCTCAGGTCAATATTTTTCCAGTGTTTCATTTTTTCCTGGTGTCTGGAAGCAATTTTTATAATTTCGTTTTCTGGCTGTTCGTTTTCTCCCATTCTTTCTGTTTTCCTACTTTTCTTGGTTGTCTTCCCCTTTGCTCCGCTCTTCTGGGCTGAGTTGCTGTTCGCTGATTGGTCGGTTTTCGCCTCCTTGGCGTGAGTTCATTCATGCTGACCCATTTGGTATATATACCGGTGTCCACGTGGTTCGCGCTCAGTTCTCCTCACAGCTTTCATGTCGTGTGCTGAGCATTTTGCACTGATGAAAAGGCTCCATTGTAGCCTTGAAATAGCTATTTGCTGTACTTTTTTCCTAATTTGTGCTTTGTTTATGTTGGTTTTTAACTTCAATTATATTGTAGCACAAAGCTTATTTGATCATTTTTCATTCTACGGAGAAGTTTTAACTTTTCATTTTAATGTTTTTATCGTTTTACTGGATTGCTTTTCTGTAACTTAAATAACACTCGAACTTTTCTTTACCTGAAGACAAGATTTTATAAAGATAGCTCTCACGGACCATAATGCATGTAAAATGTAAATATATTTGATTTTTTTCATTAGATCACACGGGAGAGCACAGAAAAGGAAGGAAGATTGCAAACCATGAATAGTTTTAATCATTATTATGTGTTTATTTTATCAATACGATACTACAATTCTAAAGCAGTATACAGGGCACCAGTGGCGGATTCAGAAAAAATCTACAGAGGGGGCACTAAATCAGTTTAATTTTTTAACTGAAAAATAATTATTATTGTTAAAAACAAACAACTGTCATATACTTATGTATTATCGCATTTTTATTACCTATCGGTTCCTGGTATAAATGGCATTCCATCAAGCAGTCATAGTATAATATGACTCTGGCAGTAGAAAAGTCCTTTGAAAGTGTTTATTTATTTGTGGATATCTTGCATTAGGGGAGCGTTATTGGTTTGATTTAGAATACGTACACAACATTATTTCATCCAGCAAGTGCTCGTAAATAAATAAAAAAGAAGAACACAGAATGAATAAGGAACACACGGACATATACGAAGATTACTGAAGAAGTTCATTTCAAAGATTTAAATGAATTGTAATTGTAGCTTCCGAGCATGCTTCTTGGCAAATAAATTTAAGACCTATTCGGGGTCTACTTTAATTCCTCGGTGTATGTGTAGCATACTAAGACCATTTAATCTCTACTGACCCATAGTGGATCTTAAAAATGTCTTTATTCTTTTCAATGTGCTGAAAGATCTTTCAGCAGTGGCAGTTGTAATAGGTAAAGAACAAAGAATTTTTAAATACACTGAATGTTAGGAAACATTGCAGCAAATTTGTAAGCTGACACGGGAGTGTCAACTTTTTGTGTTTTGTCAGCCCAAAATTCTTTCCATAAAAGTTATTCCATTGAAAGGGCGTTTATATTTGAGGGTAAATCACCCTCGTATTTTTGAGCGACATCAATAATATCATCATCGGGAAAATTGTTCTTAAAGTAAAGTTTGGGGACTACTTTCTGTAACTTTGACATGAAACACTATTTTGTTTCTCAAATCGGACATCTAGCTCGGAAATGAGGAAATCTAAGTAGGGCATATATATCTTTAACCGGAAATATTCCATGGGATCAGCAAGCTTTTGCTGTACAGTGGCAGTTCTAGGGATCCTGATTTCAACTCCCAATATATCCGCAATACTCTTCGTTTTGTTGAATATACTTTCAAATTTGCTTTCGGAGTTGTTCCGAGTCGCACATAAAGCCGATTTTACCGCCGCAACTATTAGCATTCCTTTGCTGTAATCAAGGTTGAAGCTTTGTAATTGAAAGGCAAAGTAATGGCCAAAAAATTTGTTAAAATCTTCAAGCACAACAGAAACTTGAACCTGCAAATTGCAGCAGATAGTGACTGAGCTTTGCTTGAGGAATGCGAGCTGCTGCTACTCACTTCGTCCAGAGTGCAGACAATTGCAGGCAATATTTCAAGAAAATAAATAATACCATCATGTCTTTCCCCATCTAGTTCCTCAAATTCTTTTTGCTTTCGATGATTTTTTTTCTGGTAACGTTTCCCCGATTTTGGTACTCAAAAGTTGTGCTGGAGATGCAGATTCTCACAAAAAGTTGTTTACACTTTTAATAATACCAACAATGTTTCTTATATCGGTAACAGTGCTTGCTTTGTTTAACACTAAGTTCAGCCGATGATTAGCACAATGAGTATAAACAGCAAGAGGTTGCATAGCTAAAATTCTCGCTTGAACACCCTTAAAAGCACCACTCATATTAGCGCCGCCATCGTATTTCTGTCCACGTAAGAACGCTATGTCTAGATTTGCTGCTTTCAAATTCTCTATTACTGTGTTAGATAAATTCTCCCCACTTAAGTTCGTCACAGTATTATTATTTTTTCTTTTACGATTCTGTTGCCAAAAAAACTGTTAAAAAATATTTAAAAAATGCACAACAGATGTATCGAATCGGCACCGATTATTTGATCGGTGTTTCTTGTTTCAGTATGGGTTTTAGGCTCTTCGAGAATATATGACAGGGGGGGCACGTGCCCCCGTGCCCTCCCCGCTAGATCCGCCACTGCAGGGCACTCCGAGCTTAAATTTTTGGGCGGTGGAAGTTTCCGAATTTGCCGAATAAAACTCCGAAATGTGCCGAATCATAATACGAGTATGCACACGGACCTTATACCTAGGGATGCACCGATAAGCGAATTGGCCGATTACCTATTACCGATTAATCGGCTGTTGATAATTGGCCGATTAATCGGCTGAGCCGATTGATAATAAAGATAATTGTTTTTCTACTACAAATTTTTCCATCACTGTTTTTTATCTCTTATACAATTCCAAGTTTAGAAATAGTAAGTAATTTATTTCTGGGAGAAGATTTTTTTTTATTTTCCTAGTTTTCACAAAATAATTTCCATATTTTATCAAATTTCTTAGAACCAATTTTCATATTGGTGTCAATAATATTATTAACACATTGTTAGTTATGTTAATTGGAAATAAAAACTTATAAAAAAAGGAGGGTTGGGGGAGTGTGTGGTGAACGCTTCAATTTAGGAGTACTTTAATTCATATATTTTAGTAATCAGTAGCAATTTAATTCAATATTTTTATTCTTTGAAAATTAGAGGTTATCCGAAAGCACTGTGCTAAGGAGAAAACTATTGCAACGTAAAAAATGAAGCATCATTGTCTATGTATATTTATTCAAAGTAGGAGAATTGATTAAAAAAAACTTTATATCAACTGTTAGGATTATTATTACTATTTATTCATCATAGTTTTCTAGTGAAATTGTACTTTAAGGAATAATATCTGAAAAATATTTTGCATGACAATATGACATAAAATATTACATATATTACAAATTAAAGCATGTTGGTCATTTGACAGGTTTTTGCAAAAATTATTTTCAAAGGTAACAAATGCATATTAAAAAGGAAGAATGCAGCTAAACACACAGTATACAAAAAAAAAAAAAAAAATGCAATACTATTCCTGAATTCGCCGAATCTTCAGTCCGAATTTTACGAATGAGAAAAACTTTTGAAGGGTCCGAATGACCTCCCATGACCTCCCTTCGGTGTGCTCTTTGCAGTATATACGTAATTTACATGATTAACACATTTTGTTTCTTAAAAAATATATATTGGACATTTTCATGAAAGGGCGAATACAATGAAGATTATTTTTTTAAATAAAAGCCAATTTTTGAAATCATACCATAGAAACTTGAAAAACTTTTATGAAAAGAACTATCCATCATTCTTGATTATGTTTCATTTTTACACAGCAGCTGCTATATCTTTGAAGCATAATTCAAGGAAGTCTTCGCAACTTTTTCCTAACAGTGGAAGCAAAAGTTGGCTTTGGACTTCCGCTATTTCAGGAATTCTCTTTTTCAAGTTATCTTTGCTGAAGGATTTGGAGCACTGGGTGAGACAAAAGAATACTAGTGGAATAATGTGTCCTTAGGTTAGGAAAGTTCGGGCATATGTTGTTCTTTAGAACAAACAAAAGTATTCCGCGAAAACAGTTATGAAATAGGCATGACAAATGGAAGGAAAAGAATGCTTGCTTTTGTTTGTTATAATAGGAAGAATGTTGATTAAAGCAATTAATTTACGAACTTTATGCAGCGTGAGTTTCATTAAGTATTTTTCAAGCTAAATGTCAATTCTTTTGCATGATTATAATTTTTTCAGTAAAGTTTCGCCTAAATGCGTCCAATATATTTTTGTTCGTGTAACTGAACAAAATTGCAGACTAATATTTCTTCCTGTTATAAGACAAAAGATGTGCCTCCCATAAACAGAAAAGTTTCACTAAAATTTATGCGTGTTGAAAATGAATGTTTTAACCTTAGTTAAAATGATTTTAAACCAATTTTAATGGAAACAAGTTTGGCCTATTTTTACTACTTTTGGTGCAATTTTAAATATTTGTCGTGATTTAGCATCATCGTTTAAATTTCGAGTTAACCAATCACTTTCCTTTAGTCATTGAAAGTATAATAATTTCAGTTAAATTTCACTTATACAAATTTTTGACCAATCAAGCTTAAAATCGTTAAAGTTTCTTTCTTTCTTTGAAATTTAAAGCTACTTATATTTTAAACGCAAATGAGTGTAAACAGAGGTTTCTAATGTTTGAAAATAATAATTACTTCAAATCGGAGAATTCAGAAAGATTCCGTAGATGTTTTTACGAAGCTTAAAATGTCAGCTTTTCCAAATTGAATTAGTATTAAAATAAGCTTTAAGATATAATTTTATGGTTTTGGTTTTTCTTAAATTATGATCTGCTTTTGATAGAGTTGAAGAAAAAAAGGCACAGAAAAACGACTTTATTTTTTTCCATTGAAGATTTTTTCCGTATCTCTTTTGTAATGAATTCAAGAAAGTTGTTCAAAGCATATTTGCGAAGGAGCGAAGGAGCTTGATTAACAAAGAAAAAGGAAAGAAAAAAATGTTTCTTATAAAGCAGTTTCAAGTTGATCTTTTTAAAAACTAAGAGTTCTTTTACTTCGTAAAATATTACAG
Source organism: Uloborus plumipes (assembly GCA_038373865.1). Classification (NCBI taxonomy): domain Eukaryota; kingdom Metazoa; phylum Arthropoda; class Arachnida; order Araneae; family Uloboridae; genus Uloborus; species Uloborus plumipes. Next base: position 19,629 of record JAXGGA010004358.1, read on the forward strand.
TAATGTGTTAATATCATAATTTTTCTTTTGCTTTTTAAAATAAAATTTTTAAAACTTTTGCATCTATTCCCGATGCTTTTTTTTTTCTTCAATTTACAGTACATTCAATAACAAAACATCGAAAACATAAAAACGTGTTCCAAAATTTTGAAAATGTTTACAGAATATTTCAAACAAAAACTCTTTATCAAACTCGATTGCATTCTGATTCAAAACACTGCGCACATAAATCGCGAACTGCGTGAAGAAAACACGTCATATAAATAACTTCCACTGCGTTTCAGGCAGTAATTTCTCAAACAAAAAGCTGATGAATGTTTATGAATATCAATCCCTCCACCGCGAAAAACGCTTCTAAAACCGAAACTAAAGCGAAATCGCGTGTTTGAAGGTTACAGTAAACGTCATCTACATTACGTCAAAATACAGTTATTTAAAAAGCAACCACAATGAATACTCCAAAATGTTTACAATTAATCTATTTTTACGCACTAAAGAGAAAGATAACCTTGAAACACGTATGTGCTGCTTGTATCGCAATTTGTTCTTTAGTCTTATTTTTCTACACGCAACTGTACTGTTATGCACTATTTGGATGTTTTGAAAATTAGTATGTTAGACGGACAGTTCATTATGATAGTTTGAAGCGTCGAGGACCAAAATCTGCTTAGTGTATGAATTCCCGAAAAACCCTTTATTTCTTGATCTCATATTTCTTTGTCCATACTGACTTGATGGGAGTGGGGGGGGGGGGGTTTCAACCTACTAATAGTGAACAAAAATTGTCCGGCCCAAAGGGAACCTTACGAACTGCATTTAAAAATATTTCCTTTTAAGCATTACAAGGAATAAAATAAATCCCATAAAATCTCAAAATCTACCACTGAGAGCTTAATTTAAAAAAAAATTTAATTGTGACATCAGAAATTCAAGATATGTTTTTCGCAATAACACATCTGTACCTCAGAACCAGAGTGACTAAGTCAAAAAATAACGATATTCACATTATTAGAGCATTGTATGTAGAATCTTATTCTGCATCGACCCATGAGAACGTTATTCAATGAAAGAAATTCCTTCAAAATTATTTAGCAGCATTAAAAGAGCGCGCCACATATTTTGCATACAATCTGACATTCGTTTTCACCTTTTGCTGAAAAGTTACGAAAATGGACTTACGTCAGTCTGCTTCTGAGGTACAGATATTGCGATAGATGTGCGTGGGCATGTATGCGGTAGTGTGTTTTCTCCTTCGCCAACATGTGCTCATGTGTTGCACAGGTTCCCAGCAGGGAGCGGTGAGCGGTCCGGGTTGACGCGAGATGTTGGTAGACTGCCAATCTGAAAGTGGGCTACACGACGTTAGGAGTTCAAAAAGAAAACACACATACAGCAATTTGTGATTGCCAAAAAAAAAAAAAAAACACATAAATTAATTGTGAGGGTAAAGGGGGTGGAGTACAAGCTGTAATGATACCATCTGAACTGAAACATTGCTCAAATGTTGCCCGGTCTCGCTTCTAGAAATTTAGAATTTTGCCCTTGAGTAAAAAAAGATTGGGGACCCCACTATCGCACTGCAATGTGATCTTCAGGGCCTGGTGGCCCGATAGGTAAGGCATCGGACTCGTGTCCGGAGGGACCCGGGTTCCATCCCAGCCGATCAAAGATCCACCGTCTTGATTAATGATGGCTGGGGAACGTTAAAAATGTCATGGTCACAAAGTCCTCCAAGTGAAACGATACCTCTGGGGGTGCTAGGCCTAGGGTTTGCTCGACTCTAGGTTCTGGTTCAAAATTAAGAACAGAGCGCTCTTCAGGGCCCTATCCCGGTTAAACCACGAAACTGTGGTAGGTACGGGGGACCCTGGAGTGTGAAATGAAATGAAATGTGATTTGCAACGGTCGAAGATATAGTATTTCAAAATCCATCTCAACTAATGCTTCTGCAGAAACGTTTGGGTAACATCAACAATATAATTATAATAAATTTCTTAACTCACACTTTTGATTTTACTGGCTGATACGTGGCAAAAAATTTACATACCACATGAATTAAATTAAAATTTTAAAAGAAAACAAATGTTTAAGAAAAGTGACTTGTTTCATAACCAGCTCATTCCTAATTTTTTTAATCCGTAAAAAATAGACAATACAGCCAAGTGGAAAAATAAAATAAAATATAAGTCTCACGCCGAAGCAAATTTTTACACTGGGTGGTGGGGGGTACGCCTCGGGGACATTTGTGTCGGAGGGAAACCCGAAACAATTTGAGAGATAAAAAAGTATGATTATTTTAACTCTGCTACTTTGCCCTAAGATATCCCAAAATTATATTTAATCTATCAAATTATATCTAACCTATCAATGCAAATAGAGTACAGTATTGTGGGAAGTGGACGGTAGCTGTGACCTTGGGGACAAATTTCACCTAAAATATATTCATAATTTAAACTTTCACTACACCTCAAAAATAAAAATGAACTGTTTCTGAAAATGGTACAAACTTAATAATTGCATAAAACATCATTTTTTTTATTAACTCATGCATTTTTTGGTGTGCGTTGGGGGGGGGGGGGATGACGACGCAAATTACCGCCTGTATGACACCCTTACTAAGAAAGTCCCTCTCAATGTTCATACAGAGGAAAATTATCTTTGGAAAAATTCAGTGAGATGAGCGTAAAATGTTTTTGGTCTCTTCAACAAAATATCTAAATCTGAATTTACCTGGTTCAATAATAAACGCTTCATTTATTGATTTTTATCCAAACGCTGATTTATTAGTGTGAGGTTAATCGAAGAAATCTGAGTAACGAATTAAATGACTGCAATTAATACCCTCCGAAATCCAGTAACAAATCCACTTACAAAATTTCCCTCCACCAAATCAAACTCTCACAATAATTACCGACAAAATATTTAATTTCTCATCACGGGGTTTGCGAATCATTAACACACAAAGGGGCTCTGAAATGAAGGCACGATTTTCCTCGCGACTTTATCCTAAGGAGGGAGGGAGGGGGGACTGTCTAACTAGGGGTCGCACCGATTTTCTGGCTTGACCTTAAAAGTCGAAGTCCCATCTCCATAGCAACGATCGATCCCAATGGTTCCTTTTTGAGATACCTTTTCGCACCTGGGACCGTTCAGTTGGAGGACAGGGTTTGGAGATTTGGGTGTCAAATGAGTTGAGCTTATTGGGCTTATTGATTCCTCAACTATTGGCTTTTTGTGTGCTGACCGGTTGTGAAGAGCCATGTCGGAGTAATTACAGTAACGGGGTGAATTTAGTCCACACTAAAAAATGAATGTTGTTTTTCAGTATAATTCTGCTAATGTGCTGATTTTGCAGTAATAAACTGTAAAATTGCTTACTTTACAGTACTTAACTAAAATTGTTTAGTTTACAGTACTAAACTGTAAAATTACTTATTTTACAGTACTAAACTGTAAAATTGTTTATTTTACAGTACTAAACTGTAAAATTGCTTATTTTACAGTACTAAACTGTAAAAATGCTTTTTTTTACTATACTAAATTGTAAAATTGCTATTTTTACAGTTTATTACCGTGCATTTTACAGTTTTAAACTGGAACTTCTGCTGCCAGTATTTTCCTGTAAAAACAACAGTTCATTTTTTGCAGTGTAGTTGAAAGGATTTTTAAAATTTCCTAAAAATTGCTCTTATAAATGTTGAGAAAAGAAAAATTGAGCTATTTCATAATGAATGGGAAAAATATTAAATATTTTGTTCAATGTTTCAAAAACAGGAATCAAGGCCAATGAAATGCTCCGTATTTCCAAATGAGTATTTTCGAAAGCTTTTTCGATTTACTAATACTGTCGGACCCGCTTAATTGGATAACGGATAAACGAATACCCCCCGCTTACTAGAATAAAATTTCCCGGAACCGAATATTTCCCATGCCACAGACGCAATGTTAAAGATCCCCGCTTAAACAAATACCCCGATAAATCGAATAATATTTCTTTGAACCGACAGTATCGGTTTAAGCGAGTCCGACAGTATTTAGTACACTATAGTATTTCATAAAACACAATTTGTTTTAGTGTTTTGTCGTATTTATGACTCATAAAGTTATTTTCTTTTGTTATTGGTAGAAAAATGACTCTTAAAAAAAGTTAAAAATTCTGACTTCACTAAAGCAACATGACCTCACTTAATTAAAACAATATTATATCCTGCTTTTAACAGAATTCTGATTGAAAATAAATCACCAACTATGTTGAAGAAATTTCTAGATAGAAATACATTTAGTCTTCATGGACATTTTTCTTAATTTTTTCAGTAATTCTAACTAAGCTCTATAAACATAGCATGCGGAAATTCTTCTTATTTCTAATTATTCATTTTCCTTGTTTTTAAGCAAGGCAATTTCGTGTTGGAAATAGTGTATACAAAACTTTGTATTGGAAATAGGTTTATCCAAAGAATAAACTGATTTTTTTATAAATATTATGAGGCACGTTATCAACATGGAAAATGACAGTTTATTCGTGTACTTACAACTTTACACACATTATTTCTTTTTTATCATACAGCAGCATAAAAAACCATCAATAATCAGTAAATTTCACATAGCAAGTAAATTAGTTTTACTTTCTATGCACACTTATTCTGTGGATCTTCGTTAAAGTATCCTTTATATTCACAAAAATAAAAGCATAACTTTCAAACATATTGATTTTCCTCACAAGTTTTTGACTCATAGCAGGCAAAGTTTTCGACGAAACTATCAAGTTTTTAGAAAACAAGAAAGAAAACAAGGGAAACATCACATGTCGGCCACCGTGTCTAGTAGTCGGAGAAGTTTGACTGGATGGGGAGGTTCTGTGTTCGAATCCTGGCTTGGGCATGGATGTACTTTCTCTTTCCTGCCCTTTCCTTTATTTGTGGGAATGTGTTGTTCTGTGAATGGTTGCCTGCCTTATAAAAGTGGTCCTTATGGCATGTATACTGTGGGAGTCTGATTTCACTCCAAATTGCAGAACGGTTGGAAAATTGAAGCAGAGCATCGCAAATTGAAAGCTTAACTGGCACAAGACAACAAGAAATATTGCACGGAAATTTTAAATTGAACATTAAAAAATTGATAAAACCTGAGCATTTGAGTTAAGTAACTTTTCAGTACGCATGATGGAAAGATATTCAATATCTTCATAATTTCTTATCCTATGTGGGCTATTTTTTTTAGTTTTAAATCCAGTTGGATCAAGTAAAAATTTAGAAAGATATCAGTTACTTCATGAGCTATTGTTTAATGATTCTCAAATTGATGAATGTTAACCCTTCACTGCACGGTGTGCCAGATCTGGCACAAACCAAGTAAACCCTCATATATTCCTATGATTTTTAAATACAGTTAAACTGAGCTTTGTGCCCCTTCTGGAACATTGCTATAACAGTTTAGTGTGATGTTTATGTACTAGTTAGTTGCACTAGTCTAGGTATTACAGTTCTTGCTTTTTAAAGAAAGAGTATCTGCATTTCTGTTAGAAGTGTGCTTAGTCATTATTTCCTTTGTTCTAAAAATGTTGAAATACACTTAGTGGAAAGTTTGTTTATACCACTTATGGCACAAAACACATTTTAGATTATTACACTTATCGGTATACAAAGCATATGCTATGTGCTTTGTGCCATATATAGAACAAACAATTAAAACATCATTTTTGGTGCACATTTTTAAGATTAATTTTTTTCTTTATTTTTCCTGAACTCAGGGCTATTTAAAAGGTAACAAATGATTTTTTTCATTAAAATATAAAAAATCGTGCAGTGAAGGGTTAAGGGACTGTCCACAAATATTCTGCTCGTATCACAAGTCGTTCTCTAGCAACGCTGAAAGATTACGAAGATATACAACTAATTTTATGAGCAATCCCTTAAGAATCATCGCCCATTCAAGATTTATGACAGCTCATTAGATCCCAGTTATCTTTCTAAAATTTTAAAATGTTCCACAGCTTTATTTTTACAAGTTACCACATATTCTTGGCTGCGAAATTCGGAAGACAATAAATTGCTATATTTCGAGCCTGCGCTGTTAAAAAGTAACTTTCATATTTATTTTTTATCAAATTTTCAATTCTCCCCACCCTAAAAGCTGTATATTTAAAGTGAAAATATAGCTTTTGAAATCAATGAATTACTGAGAGTAGTGATAATTTTTCCATCCTTTTTCGTTTAACTACAAGCTTATCTCTTCAAAGTATTAGTTGCTGTAGTCTTGTGCCAGCTAAGCTGGCAATTTGAGGTGTACTACTTCACTTTTCCAACTTTTCGTAGTTTGGTGTGAAGTACGACTTCCACACTGAACACCTGCCATAAGAAAATGCTTATGGGGTAGGTAACCATTAACAGCACAACAACACATTCTCCCAAAGAAGGAACAAGAACAGGAGGAAGAAAGTGCATCCATGCCTGAGCCGGGATTCGAACCCGAGACCGCATGATCAGTGTCAGACTTCTCTGACCACTAAACAAGTCTGCTGGCAGGAAAAGTTAGTTAATCGACGAATTTCAAGGTTTGTTCTCAAGTATTCGACCTTATTAAAGATGACTGAATTTTAAATTCCAGAAAGTTGACTAAATTACTTTGTGATATTAAAAAACTCCAAATGTCCCCTATTTTAAGAATCGCTCACATGTACTTTTATGCTTCAAAATATATGTGTTGTATACTTCTGTAAATACATATAGGGGAGACTGGGGACGGTTGTGACGCGGGGCGGTTGTGACAGTCGTCATATTAGCTAAACCATAATTAATACCTGGTTGAAGCAAAGAGAGAGAGTACCAGCATGTTTGTCTGAATGTGTGTCAAAGCATTGCCGTAGCCATCGAGCGACATTAAAGCTAGCAGAGGGGTTGGTTACTTTTTAACAGTCAAAAGTAAGTTTTTTTGTTCAATATCTTTTAGTAATTCCTGTTGAATGGGTACAGATAGAGAAATGAAAGTTTTCTCCCCGTTAGTAGTGAATCTTAATAGTGAAATAGCAGTGATTACTTTTTATGTAGGCTATTTTGTATTGCCATGGCAATTGCTGTTTTCAAAAGTAGTGGGTTGGGGTCGGTTGTGACAAATTGCGTGGGGACGGTTGTGACAAATTGCGTGGGGACGGTTGTGACACGAGTAAAACATGTTTTTATCATATTTGATGCACATAATACGCTTATAAAGAAGTGAAACTTTTTTTTCTTTTGGACAGCTTTGGAAATGCAACGTTAATCGTAAGTCTCCGCTACGAAACATTCATTCGTAAACGCGATGGAGCCGGCCGGCACTGTCACAATGAAAACAACGTGTGCATAGGTTATATTGCTCATAATAAAGTGCTTTTGAGCTTACTGCTGAAAGCAGATATGAGGGTAAAATGGCTACTGAGAAATGGTTCCGTTCATTTATGAATAGAAATGTTTCACGTCTGTTCGTGTAGCTCATGCAACTAGCCTTTCAAGAGTAACAAGCTTCAATAAAACAAATAAATGTGGAATCTTTGTTTGATACTTGAGAATTGTTATGAACAGACACGGTTATGACCCACAGGATGTGCATAATGTTGCCAAAACAGACGTTACGAAATTCCAAAAACCTGATATTTTTGTAAAACTTGGTATAAGGCTACTTCAACTGAACGAGACACATTGTTAAATGTTAAACTTTCCCAGATGAAGGTTATGTTGAATTACGTTTAATATTACTTGAAATTAAAAGTGATCTAGACTGTTTTGCTGTATTTTTGAACTTGTCACAACAGACCCCAAGCACTGTCACAACCGCCCCTGGGGTGGGGCCGGTTGTGACATTTTTCCTTTTTTGTTTAATTTGGTCCTGTGAGTTAACTATTGTACTTAGGGAGAAAATTTTAGTGTTTATAAGCAGGCAAATAAACACTTTAACATAAAAACAACTTTAAACCAGCTCACAGGCATTGCTAAGGGATCTATGGGGGAGCAAATGAAAATTGTCACAACCGTACCCAGTCTCCCCTACAGGGTGTCCACTCCAATCGTGGACCAATAGCTAATTTCTAAACCGTTAGAGATACGCATATAGTTTATTTAGGAAAAAATCTCCAAATTATGAAAGGAATTTTGGATCTATTCAATGTTTTCAAAAAATCAAATTTTGAAAGAGTTACGAAATTTCAATTTTTATACAGCCCCCCAGTCCTATCAATCATATTTAGTAAAACATTCTTGACACTGTAACATTTAAAACTAAAAAAAAATCACTCCTCTACCACAAAAATTGACCGAGTTATGACGTTTTGAAAAATCAAGATTTTGCATTATTTCATGACGTCATCGAGAGATCACTTAAGGGACCGTATGCGAAATCCTTCAAAATCTTGATTTGTCAAAACGTCATAACTCGGTCAATTTTTGTGGTAGAAGAGTGATTTTTTTTAGTTTTAAACGTTACAGTGTCAAGAATGTTTTACTAAATATGATTGATAGGACTGGGGGGCTGTATAAAAATTTAAATTTCGTAACTCTTTCAAAATTTGATTTTTTGAAAAACATTGAATGGACCCAAAATTCCTTTCGTAATTTGGAGATTTTTTCCTAAATAAACTCTATGCTTATCTCTAACGGTTTAGAAATTAGCTATTGGTCCACGATTGGAGAGGACACCCTGTATATCACGCTAAGCTTAAGACAATTGAAACTGTTTGACCATAAGTCATTATTATTATTATTATCCTTTAACTTATAGCTCTAATCGTATATTTTGCTGAATTATGGCCACATTAAAAACAACCCTCTCTTCATCATCCAATACTACTACGCATTTTCATTTATTAGATCGTTTAAGTGCAAAGATAACACCAAGAGGTCTTTTAATGAAATTCCGCCGCTGAGTGAGATAATGATGTTACACCGTTACACTAAATGAATTTCAATGTTTTTCGCTCAGTTAATTTTCTTCTGAGTCGACTGAGGAAGGATTACGTCAAACTATTAAAGTAAATTAGAAATGAAGCAACGTCACTTTCCTTGTTCCTTTACGGATTTTGTTTTTCTTCGTTGACTATGAAATTGTTTTTTATCTGCACAAAATTAGATAAGAGGAATTTTCTTTCAAAAAAATCTGTTTTGATATAGTTGAGCTATTTAATTAAGAAAATCATCAGAACAGAGAAAAAATAAGAAAATTCTGTGCAGCAAAAGGTTATGAGTCTTTGAAAAAAAATTAAAATATTAGTGTCTCAGAAACGTCGTTTTGTTTTCTGCCTGCTAGGCTGGCAATTCGGTGCACGCTGCTTCACTTTTCCAACTCAATAGGGTAGACAGACATTCACAGTACAACAATACAATCACACAAAGATAGGACACGAGAAAGAAAGTACATCCATGCTCGAGTCGGGATTCGAACCCGGGGCCTACCTATCCGAGTCAGACTTATCTGACCGCTAGACGAAGTTGCTGGCAGAAGCATCATATTTCATGAAAACCGCATTTCTGTGTTACATAATAACAGACTAAGTTTTGTTTTTATCCATCTTTCCCTTTCAACATGGCCTCGGGCATAGCCAATATTCACGTTAATGAGGGGAAAGCAAAGGCACAGCAAGATGGAGATAAAAAACAAGATTACGACGTTGAAAAGCACAAATGTGTATGAATACTGCAGACTCGTGTCTCAGTGTTATAAGGAACGCTTTTTTCAATGCAATAAAAAAAAGTGATCTTATGGATGTAAAGACGCATGTCTTTTCATCCTTAAGCTCGCTTTTTTTGCATGCTTGTAACGTCGAAACTCGTGTCTGTTTCTGCAGTATTCCTGCGCATCTGTGTTTTTCAACGTTGTAATTTTGCTTTTATTTTTAAGCACAAAGGTATTTATTTATTTTCAATATCGAGATTTTTATTATCCCCCCCCCCCCCCCCCCCGCATAGACACACAGTGTCGGATCTCTGATATTTTTGAGGAGGAGAGGAACTAATTCTAAATTGCTAGAGAGTGGCGGTTATCTCTGGGGAATTGTTTGAATCTGAAGGCCTAAAAATGCATTTTCAGTTTCTGTTTGACGATATCAGGGGCCGTTAGTTTAAACTTCAGAGTATGAAATTTTATCATCGAAGATCTAGAACGTAGCACATGCGAAGCCATAAAGGAGATAATTCCTCGGATGAGACAGCGTGAATAAACACAAACATGCATAGTTTAACCTTGGAGTAGAAATTTGGGGCAAGGTGAAGTTGTTAAGTTACCTTTTCAAAATGAGCAAATTGGAAATAAGTTCTGCCAATTGTAGTACATAAAGGAAACAAATTGTAGTTTGTTTTTAAACTAGTACTGAAACATCATTTATCATTCTTAGGAAGTAAACTTGCGCCTTCCAAAAAACTGGATTTTATTTTGCTTTTAAAATGTATGGGCTAAAGTGAAAAGAAAATATTTTCCTAATGAAATATTTTCTATTTGGTTATTAAAAAGTATTTTCATCAAATGAATGAATAGAGAAACAAATAAATGAATAAATAAAGAACTAAAAAAACAAAAAAATGATAATTAACTAATGAATGAAGGAATGCAAAGGACTCAATTAATGAATGCATACCAGATTAAATGAAGTTTATAAGTGAACGAAATGAGCTATTCCACTTTGTATCGCGTTTACTTGACAAACTGTATCATACAATTTTTACGCTGCCGAATGCTTCACACAAAAAGCAATCAAAATCAAAATGTCCCTAACATTAACTGACAAAACATTAAAAAATATGCTTGGAAAATCACAAAATATTACGATATGTGTATTACTTTTTTAAAATGACCTTTATTATTTTCCTTGCTCTTTAAAAGTATTTGTTTCTTTACTAGAATCAACTATATGTTTGTGAAATTTGTGAAAATATTATTAAATTTGCAGCGCAGCAAACTGAAAATATTTTGCTATTTCACCTTGCCCCACAATCCCTTCTAGTGTGTTCAAAATGTATTTTTGCTATAAAACATCTCATCAGTGTCAATTACGGTGTGTAATTCAGAAAACTTTTACAATAAAAAAAATGACAAAAAAATCTAGATCATAAAACATTTTAAGGAAAAAATTTAAACGCTTTTCGAGAGTTCAGCAGAAAACCGTAACTTAAACTATAAAATATTTCCCTTTATATTGCCACGTTTCAGAATCTATTTTGAATATGAAAGCTGTCGGACGAGTGTGGAAAATACGGCGAAGAAAATAAACGCGACAGAGGCCTTAATGTCACAATTTATTTACACAGGGACGGTCATGAAACAGCTGCCAGCCATACTTATTTATTATCAAAACGTTTTCTGTCATTATGACAAAATAGGTCATAACGTTTTCTTGGAAGAATTGTATTGTGAAGCTTTCAGCTTGCTTTGAGTTGAAATGTCTTTTTAGGGTCTTTAAACTTTTTACGCATAAAGATTGTGTCAGAAAAGTCTTCAAAAACTTTTGGCAAAAATATAGCAATTCACAGATATTAAGAATGGGCTGTTAGATTGAATTTATTACTACGAGAAAAATACTTTTTTGCTGTGTGTTTATTTAATAATACGTTACAGTTAAATCGATGCAATACAAAACATTTTTATAATGATATGGATAAATGTTTGCAACACATTACAAATAATGCACTAAAAGTTTAATGCTGGAAGTTCCCGGACTTCAAAGTATGTTAGAGAAGACTTAAGATTGCGTAGAAGGATAAGTATATGGAGCAATTAATATCATAACCACCCGAGTTCTTTTTTAAAATTTTTACAAGAGAGTCGAAAAACATTGGCGTATAGGACTCTTTTTTCAAAGAAAACCGATTTTTGATAGCAGTTTTTGCAGCCAGGATTCAAAGTTGGGTTGGTTCGGGTAAGTGGGCCACTGGGGTAAGTGGACCACCCCCCCTTAAAACTGAAATGCGCATATGGTTTTTGTACTTGTTTTGCACTGATCATGTTATATTTCATCACAATGATTGGTTTTGCATATATTTGGGTTTCATGGATTCTTTTTTTTTGGGAATCATATAATTTATGTCAAAAATTAAAAAAAAAAAAAATTTTGCGAGTTCGAGCAACATTTTTCGAAGAAGTGTTTCAATGTTAATTATTATTATTTTTTCTATTTTCATCAGGTTTTTTCTTATAGAGTTTAACCAAAAGTACACATTGCATTAAGAATTTTTATGCAAAGTAATATTAATAAGTATTTAAGGGGAGGGGTCCGACTTACCCCTTGGTTTTTCTCAGTTAGGGTAAGTGGGCCCCCTCAGTAAGTGGGTCCCCTCATAATAATTATGATTTCAAAATGAAAAGCAGTTCTGATGAAGCAATTTCTAAGATGAAATGAAAGATAATGATGCAGACCTAGAAGGAATTGATTCTTTAGCTACAAAAACTGCAAAAGCTGGTAACTATGTATTTGGGAAACTTGCATAAAAGAAAAATATAAAGTATTATGAAGTTCTAACTTTACAATATGATATAAATGAAAAAAATGCTGCTAAATTTGATAGAAAGAATAGAAATAGCTACACTTTTTATTGGTTTAATGTAAGTGATGTTAGAATTATAACTGAGGATGAAATGATAATGTCTCTCCCTCAACAAACTTCAAACAGACGCTGCCATTAAGTGTTTCCATTTTTTTTCAACCTATATATTTTTTTCTTATTTGACCAAAATTGATCTTAATCGACTCTATTATGTTTGTTCAACACTAATTTATATGTAAAAGCAAAAAATATGCCTAACGGCTTTTAATGAATTTCACAGACACAATTGTTTTGTATTCTGCTTTATAATTTTCTGTCATGCACATTTAAATGTAAGTAGATATCTCGTTAATGGATACATTTACAAAAAAGTATTTCCTACTAAAATGTTACATACTTTATCAGGTAGGACATGCAAACCCCTTTTTTAGATATGCTCACTTTAAATATAAATAAATGAGGGGTAGCCTACTTACCCCTTCCTAGGGGGTAAGTGGGCCACCCTCGTCATTTTTTAAAGAATACGATAGTTAAAAACATTTAAAGCATTTTTTTAGGAAATAATGCTGAACTTGTGTTTATTAATAATGTCCAAGATAAAATAAGTCAACAAGTTTAAACTTTTTTTGCTTTAAAGCTGTTGTATAAGGCTTTAAAAACGAACTGTTCTAAAAAGGGGGCCCACTTACCCTATGTTAGATTCTTGTTTTGCTGCATGAATTTTATGAAGAATATGACCTCAATTTCTATAATATTTGGCTCCGTTACGGAGAAAATAATATAATTTAAATATGTTTTTCTGGAAATTTTAAAGATTTAACTGCATTTAATAGACATTTCATATGTTCTTCATAAAGTTCATGAAATAAAACAAGAATTTATAGTATTTCTAGTCTTTGAAGTTGTTCTGTGAAAAACTGATACTGCTGTTACCGTGGAATTAATTGCTCATAGAATCTACCAAGAAGATCAGTTCATGAAAAAAAAAAAAACATTTTTGAAAATCCATGGACGGAGTTGGTTTTGATACTTAATGCTTGATATGATCGTTACATATATTATCATGTGTACATTAGTCTAAAGATTAAGCATCTTACTGTATGTATAAGTCTATAGATTAAACATAGATTTAAAAGAAGAAAAATAAATAAATAAATTTTACCTTGATATTAATAGCTCTTATTATTTTTGCTTTTTTATCTAAGTGCGTTTTTTGATTAGATTGAAAATATACTCTCGTTCATACAAAATATAATGGCCATAAAATTTTGCACCCTTTAAAGAACATCTTTAAAGAACATATTAAGAATTATTGCTTCTAGCTTTAGAGCTTTTAATATAAGAATAAATCGAATAAGTGTCGAGAAACAACTTTGCTTTTTATCTTTCAAATTTCTTTCAAGCTCCACAACGTGTCTTCAAAAAATAATAAATAAATGAATAAATTACTTCAGGATTTGCAGCTGAGTTGACATTGCACGATTACTCTTCATATCTGTAAAGTATCTTGGCTTTTTGCAGTTGACGCTCCCACGTATAGGTCGTTGTTCAAAAATGTTACTGCCGGACCCTAGTCAAGACAGAAAGTGCTGGTTTGAAACTTTCCCAACAGTCAATTTTCACCACTAAAGAGTTGGCTTTTGGAAAGTTTCATTTTATGAAAATGATCCTGTTTCGTTACACGCTAAAAAGCTTTTTCACTTTTTGCCCGTGAGCAATACAGGGTAGATTTTTCAACTCAATGACGCTATCATTTGAATATAAATAGATTTACTTCTAATAAGTGCAATAAAACTAATGCATACTGTTTTATGAAATATAACATTTTCTTGCAAAAGTGATGGATATGAAAATGTTATGCAAAATAAAAATTCATTTTCGTTTTTCTCTCTAATGTCTTCGTTTTTGCTTGCTGAACCCAGGCCCGGATTTAGGCATGGGCCACATGGGCCCGGGCCCAGGGCGGCAAATTTTAGGGGGCGGCATATTGTATCAATCAAAAATTTCCGCATATAGCAAAATAATTTCAGAATTTATTTCCTGCCTAAAAAAATTACGAGTTGTACCGTACCAAGTGCGGTCGCTCGCTGGTATTCTAATTTTTCATTAGCTACTAGTTTTTTTTGGCTCTCTTTGCTTTATAAGAGGATTTTTGCCTCCAACTCGACTACTTTCGTATTCCTTGCTGATGAGAGCACAATGAGCTCGAAACAGCTGTCCATGGATCAAACTGGCCGAGTTGGCGGTGTATTGCATCTTGCTGAAGCAGTTTTCGAGTTTTTGAAGATACATAATAGACATTCAAAACTGTCGTGGACAGTCGTTTGATAACGCATACAACATGTCAGGGACATACAACGGTTTGCAAGCCAAGCTGAAAGAAATAAATCCACTGATATCGTACGTTCCTTGCTCTGGACATTCTCTTAATTTAGTTTGATCCCATGCTGCAGAATGTTGTACTGTAGCGAAAAACTTTTTCGACTTACTGCAAGCACTATACAATTTTTTCTCGTCATCTACCCATCGCTGGAACATTCTTGAGTCGTTTAACATACCCGTTGAAAAGAACGTAACAGTTAAAACGCTAAGCACAACGAGATGGTCAGTGAGAGAAGATGCTTGCAAAAGCTTAAATAAAAATTTTCAGCCTATTGCAAAATGTTTAAAGAGTTTGACCGATAGCCAAGAAGAGAACGGAATTACGAAGAGCAAAGCTAAAGGGCTTTTAAAAGAACTAATTTCTTTGGAAACAATTTTCATGGCATCGTTTTGGGGAAATGTACTAAATGGATTCAACTCTGTAAGCCAGAAAATACAGTCTCATCTAATCAATTTGCATACTGTTGTTATGTTATACAATTTCCTCCATAAATTTGTAGACGAACTAAGAAATGCCTCAAGTTTTTTCATTGCTGATGCGCAGAAGAAATTGAATAATATCAAAGATGTTCTTGGCATAGACCGTGATTGTCCCAAAAACACAAAACGACAGAGGAAAAGGAGAAAATTTTTTGATGAATCAGAATCAAACTCATCTGAACTTGAAGAAGATGATGAAATGGGAGAAAATCAGGTCCGTTGCCTGAAAGAAAACTATGCAATAATTATTGATAAACTTTCCACCGAGTTGAATAAGAGAACTGCTGTGTACACAGAGTTTTTAAACAGATTCGCATTTTTATCAAATCTGCGCCACTTAGATGTGGAAGAAATAACAGAAGCAGCGGCCTCATTGCAAAAGTTTTATACAGTCGATATTGAAGGTTCTGCACTGGTGATTGAGTGCATTCATCTAAAGGGACTTCTGTCCCAAGAAAATCCAGACAGTACTGAAGAAATGTCCTTGTCAGAACTATTTCGATTTATTAAGTCAAAAAATCTTCAAGACTTATATCCGAACATTAACATTTGCCTTAAAATGTTTTTATGCACACCAGCAACAAATTGTGCAGCTGAGAGATCTTACTCTGCCCTTTCCAGGATTAAAAACTATTTGAGATCGTCAGTTGGCCAACAAAAATTGGTTCATTTATCCATTTTGGCTATTGAAAATGACTTAACTGTTAAATTAGACTTCAATGAGGTCATTGATGCATTTGCCAATGTTAAAGCAAGACGTAAGAAGTTTTTAATGTAACAGTGTCCAATGTATATGTTGTAGTTGATATTCCAGAGGAACAGGAACACTTTTTGTATTCAAGTTTTGGTGAAGTGCTATATTATCTCTGCTTTTTTTTTTTCAATCAGATCAGTTTTATTGCACAGTTTTATTGGTACGTACTCATTTGCTTATTTTCTACCATATATGTTTTTTTCCCCATTAATTAAGCTATTTAAGATGCGTTCAATTTTACTATAGTATTATGCTTGTTTCTTATAACAAATGGGGTTTCCATACCAACAACAACTATGTTTAATTGGATAAAGAAAGTGATTCTATCTCCAACAATTAGCAGAAGTTTAACAGTTCAAAAAAATGTTACAATAAATTAAATTTACTGTCAACTACCATGGTTCAATAACTTCACATTACGACTATAATTTTGACCTTTGGAAAAAAAGTGTTTGCATAATATAAAATAGGGGGTCTCAGTTATTTTTTATTTTGTGTTATATTCATCTTGTGCAAAATCAGAACATTTTACACAAAAACAAAGTTCCGTTTTTTTTTTTTGAGGTGGGGGGGGGGGGCGATAATTTTCAGGCCCATGGGCGAAAGATGTGTAAATCCGGCCCTGGCTGAACCCATGTATTGTAGAACTTGTGCCCTACATTTGTTTGAAATTCCCAAGTAAGAAAATGTTTGAAATATCGTTATAAAATTTCATGGCATTGATGTACTAAGTGAAGTACTAAAATGTGATGTACTAAAAGAATCACCCAACAGTAAGGAAAGATGCTGAGGTTATGAAAAGGGGGAACATTCCCTGCCCTTGGTGACTGTCAGACATCTTTAACCCTTAATAACTTGTAAAAAGTTTTTCCACTTTGTCATTTAATGTTTAACAAATTTCAGTTACTGATTTTATGACTACTTAATTGGTTGTTTTTTCGAATGTTTCATTTTCTGAAAAATTAATTTGATATCGAATGCTTCATTTTATGATCGATTTTTTTTTTGTATTTGTTCAATTAAAGTAACGTTTTGCAACTACTGGACACAGTACAAATACACATTTTAAAACAGAACGGTCGTATTTCTATCATTACTTAATTTTCTTTTATTACGCATTAGTTTTTGTTTTGACATTGACAAATAACATACCTTGAATAATTTTTATAAAGTGTATACTTTTTTCCAAAGAGATGCACATCGAGCACTTTTTTTTGGGTTTTTGATATCTTTGCAAAAGTTTATCCACATTCATCCAACGCAAAATCATTCCTTTTTAACTACCATAGAAAAAAGATTTATATTCTCCTGTTTTCTTTGTTATTAGCTGAGATAATCCGTTCATATGCATAAATCAGCCGCCTCATTATTGACGAACATTTGTGAGATGAAATAGTTATTCAATTTCCATACATAATGGAGTGAGAATCTGCAGCGTTGTTCCAAAATCCGGCCAGAGCTACACGTTCCCTTTAAATCACATGCAGCCTCTGTTCCCGTTGTTCTGTCAAATGTTTCGTCGCTTATTACAATGACATCTGCTGACACCAGAAGGCGAGCTTAATACATTAAGGTGTAATGTCGAAGCTTTAATTCATTATGAAGCTCTAACCATACAATCGGATACTCGCCCTGCCTGAATTTTCTGATGAAGGGGTAGAAGGAGGTCTTAACAGACCTCACATACACACACTGTAGAATCTCCCTAATAGGGAGCGGTGCTGAATTGTAAACCACAAGTATTGAGTGGGAACTTGGAAGATTCACTTAAGATGGTCGAAATTAGGTACAGTAAAATATGAAAGCAAGTAGTCACATTTTTTTTTCAATTTAAGAATTAAACAAAATAATTATAATTTTCTGATTTATATCAAAAAGTTTGATGATTTCTACAACAGTTTTTTTTTAAAATAAGTCATAACACGAATGCATACTTTTTTGGGAGGGAGGGGAGGGGGGTTATTCAATATCTTCGCAAAAGTTTCTTCTCTTTTATCCGACACAAAATCATTTCTTTTCACACACAGAGAATATATTTCTAGTACCTATTTTCTTTGTTATAAACTTAGATAAGCCTCTCATATGCATAAACCAGCTGCCTCATTATTGGCGAACATTTGTGACATGAAATAATTATTCAATTCTCATACATAAAGGAGTGACAATCTGCAGCGTTGTTCCAAAATCCGGCCAGAGCTCCACGTTCTCTCTAAATGACATGCAGCCTCTGTTCCCGTTGTTCTGTCAAATGTTTCGTCGCTTATTACAATGACATCTGCTAACACCAGAAGGCGAGCTTAATACATTAAGGTGTAATGTCGAAGCTTTAACTCATTATGAAGCTCTAAAATTACAATCGGACACTCGCCAAGCCAGAATTTTCTCCATTGAGGGGGGAGGGGGGCGGAGGTCTTATGCGGAGGTCTTATCAGATCTCCTATGCATAAACAGTGGAATCTCACTATTGGAGACTGGTGTTGAAGTCCAAGCATTAAGTAGTGATCTGGAAAAATTCATTTGAAATGTTACCGCTCAGTGATCTATTTATAAATCACCTCTTTTCAGACTCCTCAGTGAAAACTATACCTTTTCACCATTTCTTATCCTTATTGGCTGGTTTCCTATTGAACCAATTTTCAATGGGAAAACAGCCGAAAATAATAAGAAATGATTCAAAGTAACGATTTCAATGAGGAGTATCAAAAGAGGTGATCTATAAATAGTTCACTGGCGGTAACGGGTTAGGAGGTTAATAAAATTAGGTGTAAAAAATCCTCTGAGAAAAAATCATTTACTTCATTTTTTGTAAAAATTCCTCAAAGCAGAAACTATCAAAAAAAATATGTTCTCCATAATATTTCATCTAGGGCTAATGGAACAGAAAAAGGAGAAAAGAAGCAGACACAGAAGAGTTCGTACCATTTCTCAAGAATAATAGCTTTTTTTTTTCAAATGAAATTGAAAAAAAAAAAAAAAACTACAATGAAAACAATTTTAGTAAAGAAAAATTAAGAAGCATTTTTGAATTAGTTTTGAAAATTTCCGATAAGATTTTGAGCCCGTATAACTCTCCCCACTGAAAGCAGCACTGATATGATCACTATACTAAGATTGGTAATTACGCTTGGAAAAAATGGTTTCTTGAAATGTGCCCCCCTCCCTCCCCCACCGTCTCCAGTTGCGCCTCTACAACTTGGTACTTTGGAAATAGTTCAAGAAGCACTTAACTGCATCCTATCTACAAGATGCAAGTTGTTTTATGCTAACTTAATCAGTATGATTAATGAATTCCTCCGTAATTCTTTGTTTTTGCTGCAAATTACAGCTTAAACTGTCCGTAGTTTATCCGATTTACATCTCCTCAAACCAAAAGACTTGAACTAAATCAAAGTAAACTTCGAAATTGTGAATTGCTGATAAAGCCCAGATATTGCTGTATTTATTGAAAACTTCTTTAAGGAATATTAATGGCAGCAATGAACGAAGAAATGAAAATTCAGTTGTACTAAATAGCATTTTAACGAGTGAAATTTATAAATACATTTTCCATCTAATCTTTAGGTAAAATTTGAAAAGGTCTGTAAATCTGACGTAAATCTTAAAAATCTGCTTTAACTTTCTACTCTATTAACAATATTAACTATTTGCAGATAAAATTGCTTTAAAGTGTCTTCTCAAATTCAAACGAATTTGGCTTTACAAAAAAAAAAAAGTTTTTTTCTAAACTGCTATGAAAAAAAATAGCAAAACAAGCACAACTTTAATTATTTTATCCGCTAGTCGCATCGCACGAAAATCAATAGAACAAAGAGTAAAATTGGACATTTATAAGAATGACTTTTGGTTCATTACACTGTAGTGTCACACAAGCAAAAATCTTCAATGCAGGAAAATTAGCTTAGGCAAAAACTCAGCCCTTCCCTCAGGAGCGTAGGAATTGGGGGGAGCTGAGAGAGTTCTGACTCCCCTAGGAATATTTCAGACCCGCTCAGCTCTCCCGGAAAAATTTCTTTACTACAACGTTAGGTAGCACATTTTTTCCTCAAAATTGTTTTCAAATATATGATCTATTTTTTCTTGGAAATTTACGCAATGTCACCAAAAATCGTCAAAAGTCATTTTTTAAAGGTAATATTTGGATTTTTTCCGTTAGAAAGTTTTGAGATATCCAATTTCTGATAGTATATATTCCCAAATATTCCATCTAAAACTTTCATATTAAAAATGCAAAATTGTAGTTAAAATTGTTTTCCTGAGGAAAGAGATATTAGCAATGTTTTTAAATTCCTTTTATTCATAGAAAGTGTTCATTTGGACATTTATGACTTTATAATCGATTTTGTGTAAAGGGGCGAATAGTGTGTCTTGCTCCCCCCCCCCAGAAGGCGCAAAGATCCGGCATTGTGCCGGACTCCCCCTGTTTATATAAAGTTCCTACGCCACTGCCTTCCCTACTCTCCTTCAATGAACAACCAACTTGCGAATATTTAATGTAAAAGTTTAATCTTATAACTGCAAAGTATTTTTAAAAAAATTGTAAACTGCAGTTAAAAACTACTTAGAGCCGGATTGCAGTTTTTATGTTTTGTTCATGATAAGCATGTTCTGCTTTATTCCACCAGTAATTTCTAATCTCACATTCGAAAGAGTAATTAGTGAGAAAGTATTAATTCATTAATAGAGTGATTTAGAGCTCTTTGATATTTTTTGTAGTGAAATTATTCAGCACAAATTTCAGTATGCCTATTTTTGCCTAAGCTAATTTTCCTTCATTGAAGATTTTTGTTTTTAACATCATCTGCATCTAAATTATAAAAACAATGTTAATAAAGCAGTGCAAAAAAAAATAATAATTGTGTGCAATCAGTTTTGCTGAGATAGTACATTATTCACGTTTTTTTCTTAAAGTTTTACTTTTAGCAGTAAGTATTGTTCTTATTTTCTAATTCTGTAATATTTGTTGTCACTTTATTTTATTTTATTTATTTTTTGCAAATCACTGAATATTATAGTAAGGATAATTAAATTGTGTCAATGCTAAAGTTAGGATGGTGACGTAGGTATACTGGAAAATGCAATATACGGAAAGATCTGATTGTCATAACTTTATTACTTACATGAACCAGAGCATACATATGTACATGATTTTAACTTTTTCTACCTTCACAAATTTTTTTGGAGTAGCTAAACTTGATGCAATGGAAACCTTTTTACGATTGTTATCTACTTAATTATAAAAATGGCAAATTATGTAACTAATACACTTTTATTTTATTTACCATATATATATATATATATCTGTGGCTTGGTTCTAAAAGGGCCTAAGTCAAATATGTTAGTTTCGAGAAAAAGGCAAAGAAAGAAATTAAGATTCCCATTATTATTTTTTGGTATTTGTTTATTGTTAGTGTAAAGAAACATTATTTTATCATATGAAATTTTTTATATATTATATAAATATATAATATATATAACAATTTATATAATATATAATATCTATATTATTACATATTATATAGACATTGGCCTTCGTAGAATTAGAGTTTTACTAAATTGGAAATTTTTGATGTAATTAACACAGAATGTGGAAAAATTGACATTGGCCCTTTTAGAACCAAGCCACAGATATATATATATATATATATATATATATATATATATATATATATATATATATATATATATATATATATATATATATACACTGAAGTGACAAAAGTCATGGGATAGCAATATGCAAATTTTCAGATGGCAGTAGCATCGCATAGAACAGGTATAAATGCGCAGTGCTTTTACAGAGCTTTCATTTCTGTTCAAGTTATTCATGTGAAGAGGTTTTAACGTGATGATGACCGCACGACGTGAATTAACAGACTTTGAACGCGGAATGTTAGTTGGAGCTAGACGCATGGGTCATGCCATTTCGGAAATCGTTAGAGAATTCAACATTCCCAGATCCACTGTGTCAAGAGTGTGCCGAGAGTATGAAATTTCAGGCATAACATCCCACCATGGACAGCGCAGTGGTCGACCGCCTGCACTTAAAGATCGAGACCGGCGACGTCTGCAAAGAGTCCTAAATTCTAACAGACAAGCAACACTGCGTCAAATCACCGTAGAAATCAATGTGGGACGTACAATGGACGTGTCTGCTAGAACTGTGCGGAGAAATTTGGATTTCTTGGGCTATTCCAGCAGAAGACCGACTCGAGTGCCTTTACTGACAGAACGACATCGCTTGCAGCGACTCTCGTGGGCACGTGAGCATATCGGTTGGTCCCTAGATGAATGGAAAACCGTGGCCTGGTCCGATGAGTCACGATTTCAGCTGGTAAGAGCCGATGGTAGGGTTCGAGTGTGGCGCAGACCCCACGAAGCCATGGACCCAAACTGTCAGCAAGGCACTGTTCAAGCTGGTGGTGGCTCCGTAATGGTGTGGGCTGTTTTTTCATGGCATGGACTTGGTCCTCTAGTGCGACTGGACCGAACATTGACTGGAAATGCTTATGTGCAGCTACTTGGAGATCACTTGCAGCCATTCATGGACTTCATGTACCCAAACAACGATGGGATTTTTATGGATGACAATGCGCCATGTCACCGGGCCACAACTGTTCGCAATTGGTTTGAAGAAAATTCTGGACAATTCCAACGAATGATTTGGCCACCTAGATCGCCCGACATGAATCCCATTGAGCATTTATGGGACACCATCGAGAGGTCTGTTCGTGCCCAAAATCCTGCCCCATCAACGCTTTCACAATTATGGACGTCTATCGAGACAGCATGGCTCAATATTCCTGCAGAAGACTTCCAACGACTTGTTGAGTCCATGCCACGTCGAGTTGTTGCACTTCGCCGGGCAAAAGGAGGGCCGACACGATATTAAGAGGTATCCCATGACTTTTGTCACTTCAGTGTATATATATATATATAGTACCACTCAATGCAAAAAAAAAGGCAAATTTCGTTAAATTATCGACATATATTTTGCTTGTGCAATCTATTAATACATGCATCAGCATTTAAAAATGATGACTTAAGCCTCAAGCGTCGTATAAAATGGAATTCGATTTCTGCATTAAAATGTTTGCATAGCCAGATAATCTTCGAGAAAAAAAAATCAATACCGTAGTCTTGCGTTTTAATTAAGATAAGGATGCGGAATTTCTAGAATTTGGAAGTTACATTTTATTGGATTTGACGCCTAGGGCGGATTTCGAGAACTCCCAAGGTTAAATAAATAATTAAAGAGGAAAATGGAGTCTTAAGTTTTAAAGCTTTTACAAAACTGCGAATTTTATTAATTAAAGCGTTGAACCACAGATTGAACAAACACGACATTTTACTTTAAAGAATAAATATTGTCGATAAACTATTTATGAAAAAATGTGTGGACGGATTTTGAAAATTAAGTGCCACTTAAATCTAGTGAAAAGCAAAGTTTCTTTTAAAACCATACTTAAGCTACTTAAGCAGTTAATTTAAACAAGACTACAAAATACATTTTAAAAGTAACATTTCATTCTTAATGTTCGAAAATTTGAAAGTAGCTTTAGTAAAGCTCGAGAAATGATCATATCAGTTAGTAATAAGGTTCAGGTAAAATTCAAGGAAAGGAAAGAATTGAATATGAATAAATATCATACCATAACTATATTTAACAAATCATTTTTAAACTCATTTCAATTTTGCTGTAAATTACTTCTAAAGCTTTTAATTGAAATGTTTCAACAGAGGTTTAGGTTTAAAAGAGTTTTAGTTTCATTCATCAAATTGAAAAGTTTCCTCCTCCCAAAAAATTGAGATTCTATTCGCCCCTGTCTTTGAACCTTTTTTTAAAAAAAAACTTGTCTTTTTTACAATTTCAGCTCAACGGAATTAAATTAATTTCAACGTAATGTTGATAATCAAAGCAGAATATTGCAATTTCTTGCGAGCTCATCTTTTTTTTTCATAAAGACAGTCCATTTCTACCGCAAAGAATATGTTTATGTTTGTTTCGTAGTTCTAAATCTTGCAGTAAATATTTCGCAGCGTTGCTCAAACAATTCGGAGAAATAGGTTATGTTTATTGGCGGGTGTTAAATTTTGTTGACTTTCCAAAAGAACATCGTGTTTAGAATATTGTTGTAAAGTTTTCCCTTCGGAAGCAGACTTCGTTTTTTAAGAACGCGGCGCGACAATCCTAAAGCTTTGCCAACTACAAATGACAATTGAAGGGCTTGGAGGATGAAGGAGCTAAGTTACATTTTAAAAAATGAACACTGTACAATGGTAAGCAATGGATACAGGTAAGCAAATAAAACTAGGTTACATCAAACAGTAGATGTCAATAGACCTATTTTATACGCACACTAACGACAAAACCAGAAAAAAAAAAAAAAAACTGCAACAACTGCAACAATAAAACTTTGAACTTTAATTACTCGCAATTTCTGTTTATCGCTTATCTCCTTCATCTCTCAAGCCCTTCAATTTTCTAAGAATTTTCTTACCAACATATAAATAGTTGTTGTGTTTTTCGTATTATTTCTCTAAAGTACAAAAACCCACACCAGCGCAAATAGTTTCAAAATTGTCTTAGTGAAAGTTTGCTTTTTAAAATGAACAACTCATTAAAAACAAAAACACATTTTTCAACCCTGCCACTGCGACACTTGTATATTCTGAAGGAAATATTTATGCTTGAGTTGTGCCCAAATCAATATTTCCCTAACAAAAAAAAAAAGTTTATTTTTGACTTATACACGACAGAGTACGAGAGAAAAAAAAGTTTTTTTTTCTCATATTGATTTTTCCTCAATACGCTTTCTAACATTTTCCCTCGAAAGGCTTTTTCTTTAATTAATTATTTTTTCTCGTGTGAAATATCCTATCGTCCCATACTCCCATCAGTCCATTATAATACCTTTCCTCTTTTCAAAACACGTTCTACGCGTAGTTCGGCTGCTTTAATATCGATTCGCTCAGATCGTTTTCAAATATTCATCGAGAATTTTTTTTGTTTGCAGATTGAGTCAA
Source organism: Uloborus plumipes (assembly GCA_038373865.1). Lineage (NCBI taxonomy): Eukaryota > Metazoa > Arthropoda > Arachnida > Araneae > Uloboridae > Uloborus > Uloborus plumipes. The sequence continues at coordinate 44,769 of JAXGGA010004358.1, forward strand.
TATGGCATTCACGCCATCTTTAAATTTTCTTTTTCCGCATATGATTATGCTTCGGAGTAAGATTGAAAAAAAGATCTTCTAGGTTGATAGTCTCCGTGAGTAATATTAAAAACATTTGAGGAATATTTTCCCATGGTATTTTATTCTAGCATTTTTTTTTCTTCTGTCCTTGATGAATTTGCTGGATAAATGACGGCAGAATAGATTTGGCTGGGAGAAGGGAATACTTTTGCATTGAGTTTATGGTAATAATAAGTAGAGAGAAAATTAGCAAACTGTGACAAAATGGGAAAAGGTCATTTCTTGAACAAGTCGGCATCTTGTCCCGCACGTGACTCCTATGTAATTCATTAAAAAGTAGAGATTTTAAAGCGTAATGAGCGAAATTTTGTTCGTTGAGAAATCACAAACTGGAGTGGCATTTCAGAGGCACAAAACTTCGTTCATAACCTTTTAAAGTTACTACTTTTTAATGAAGTATATGAGCATCACGTTTGGAGTAAAATGGCTGCGTTTTCGTAGAAGGGCCTGAAACAGTAATAACTTAATTACAAAGTAGTTAGATTGATATGTTTACGTTAAAGTAGAGCCGCTACGCTAAAGCATATCACAATACAAAATAAGATAAATCGAAATTATTTTCTTTAAGGAAAAAAAGTCATAATTTCGGTTTTAGTAGCACTTCACTTTTAAAAGACACTGAACGTTGACTCTGTCTCTTTTTCAAGAGTTTTCATCAACAGTAATTTGTGTCTGTTGCAAAACAGTACTTAGGTTTTCAAACAAAAAAGAATACGTTTTAAACTAGTTTATACATAAGTTTAGGGGACACGAGCAACATTGCTATTTTAATGATACAAAATCAAATTTTAAGTTCGCTGTTTTTCACAGTACATTTGTTCAACTAAATTGCAAGATAGAAATGCAAATTGCTGAATAAGAAGAAAGGAAAAAAAGAAATTTATGATTTTACGTTTCATTTAATTGACGATTAGAAAATACAAATGCATTATCACACATAGTTTTTTAGAAACAACAAACCAACAATATTTTATTATTGTTAATTGGAGATTATTTTTATTTCTTAAATTTGGGATAATTTTCCAGTCTAACCAGTAACGTATTTCACCGCTGCGAATTTTACGCTGTTCTTTACTGAAAGTCAAGGCGAAATGTTGTAGTAAGAATAAACGACAGACAACAATTGAACTAAAGAACAATTTTTCTTATAATGGTTTTTAATGCCCATTTAATACTTTCCTATAAAACGAAAAAAAAAAAAAGTTTCAAATTGTTTAAAAATAGTTCCTATTTTTGTGCTTTAGATTTTTTTTTATTTGTTGTAATCTTACTAAATTAGGAGTTTATTAATCTTCCTTCAATTTTAGCTTAATTTTCAAAACTTGATGAAAAAGTAATTTTTCCCACTTCTCACCATTTAACATGATGTCCATGACCTTGGCGCGAAATTGAAAACATATTGCAGAGTTGGCATCATTTTTGGCGATCACTTTTTGTCGTCAAACTTGGCGTTATAACTCCAAATGTTGCCAACTTAACAAGAAATACAAACTGAGTAGTATATTTTTAAAAGGACACCTGAAGTAAGGGAAGTTTCGTAGCAGTATGCTGCCGTGCTAAGCACAAAACTCGTATCTGCACTTTTTAACAAAATTGAGTTAATACCAACAGTTGGTTCTTTGTGACGTATTTTACCTAAATATAAAATTATATGGTTACTTGAGAACGGGAAACATATTAAATTTTTTTTTGAAAAAATATCATCTGGATCAAATATACATGGTGGCGCAAAACTTTAAAGTGTAATACCTCAGTTTCAGCTTTACAGCAGATACCACTTTTGCGCTTAGCACGGCAGTATGTATGTACTTGAAACATTATATAATAAGTATTAGCCGAACTGTATATTGAGAGGTGATTAAAATGGATGGTTTAGGTTAAAATTTGAATGGGAAATAATTTTTTAACACACGTTTTTGTACATCTTCTTCTTCTTCTTACTTATCTCAGGTTGTCTAGCTTGGCTAGACAACCCCCATAAAACCAAAAATTTCTAAAACATCTGAAAAAAGTATAAGGTCTCTGAGGACTTCGTCTTTTGTAAAATCTTTGTACATCAAATCTGATTAAAGATAATCAAATGGATATTTGAAATCAATTTTTCGAAACCGTAGTTCATCTTGTCCGAACGACAGTCAAAAGCAAACAATAGGACGGGGTTCGCAAGTGTAATTTATCTAAGCGCGTTCAAATTAACGAGGTTGGACTTAATAAAATATTTCTCAGTCAACAATTAAATTCTTTTTCCAGTTTAGAACGATTAAATTCTGTCTTTATTTCGTTCAAGACAGTAAAATATCCAAAAAACAACAACAACAAAAAAGGCATTGGACAAGAGCTTATTATTAGTATTTCACTTTATCACTTTTGATTTTATGGGCTGAAAATTTGTTGAATGATTTTTATTTCTATAGCGATCCATCAACGCTCCATAATTTCCCCATTCTCTCAATGACATTCTGTTATGTCTTTTTTCCTAATTTTTGGAACTTTTCATTGTTTTTCTTTTATTTGCCCGGCAGTTTTTGCGAGATAAATTACCGAAGTTAAGATTGAAGTGCTTCGTCAACTAAAGGCTAAAAAAAACTTTTATATTCAGCCTTCTCATGTCTTTTTAGAATTTTCACCATGTCAAAAGTTTTAACATTTTTATATAAGTTAACGCTCTCAGAGGAAAATGAGTGCTCCTTAACTGCCATTTTATAAACAAGAAAACATTTTACATAAAATAAATCAACGCATTTTATTGTTGTTGTCTTTCGCATAAAAATTATAAAAACTAGTCTCATTACATAGTTATTTCAAGCTTTGAATTTCATAAACATAATAATACCTTATCTATATACATAAATGACTACTTTTGTATGTATGTATGTATGTCCGGGGTAATCTTAAAAACTATTGAACCGATTTTAACCATTTTTTCACCGTAGATAGCTACATTAACAGGAATCAGGATAGGCTATAATTTACTTCTTAAAAACTTAGTTTTAAAAAGTTATTATGGAAAACAGTAATGTCATTTACCCATTAAATGATTAAATTTTCAGTCCATTGTTGCAAAAATTTGTTGCCTTGGAGCAACAATATCAATAGTGATCATAATGAAAATTTTGAACCAAGGCTTCTCTGGAGTAAGTATGAAATATATTGCTTTCTTAGAATTTTTATATTTATCTGTGCCAATAATCGCTAACTGGGCTAAATAAAAAGATAATTGATTTTGTTAATAGTTAGAGAATGGGAAGTGTTTATAGTTTACAAAAAAAAATTTTTTTCGGTGCATAAGATATTTTCACCAATGTAGTCACAAGGATAGAAACTAATAATGAGACTTATTTAACGTGCAATATTTGGAAATGGTTGACTCCAGTGCGAATGATACTGCAAATGTATTTATTTTAAGATACCAAGCTTATAACATTTCCTATTTACCTAAACATTATTTATAGCTTACATTTGTATTTAGGGTGTGTAATTTTTTTTTAGTTTATCCAGACAGAAAAAATAGCCATTGTTTACAGAAGTAGCCATTATGTATATAGATATGCACTTAAATGTTGAAGAATTTATGATTGAGTTTCACTAAAACTCCCTACCCGGCTTGTAAATGGGTAATTTTCAAAATTGGGTGTCATTTGAAAATTTGAAGTGTGTAAAAAAAAATCTATGGATCAAGTATAATTCTGGAAAATAATTAATCAAACATTCTTATATTACACTATTTTAATAATTTTCGTACAGTTTCTCTTGAAAAATTTTTCATGTCTGATTTGTCATGTCTGCTACTAAATATGATAACAGACATGACAAGTAACAGACAAGACATTTTAAGAAAAAAGAAAATTGTGGGGCAAAAAATTCTACAAAATTATTAAAAATTCTACTTGATTTAGAGTACAATCCCACTAAACTAAATTATCTAGCTGAAATAATTAATTAAAAAAAATATTTTATGCAAGTAATTAAGGTAACAGACATGACATAATAAAAATATACAAACAAATAAAAGACTTCTGCTTCCTTTAAAGAAAACTGAACTTTCAAAACGACTGTTGCTATTTCTTGTTTCCATGTGCTTCAGTACTATAGAAGTGTTGTCATTCCAGTATTCAATGCACAAGGTTTAAAAATTGTAAAAATGTGTATGGTAACAGACATGACATTAATTTCTGGACAACTCTTTGATATTAGTTAAAAAATTAAAATTTTCACTTTTATTCAAATTAACTTTATTAAAATGTAATTTAAAGTATGACGCAGGATTGCAAAATATGGCAGAGTGGAAAATTTGACTACTAAATTCAAATTCTTGTTGTTCAACTTCAGTCTTTATTTTTTGGACAGCTGTATTTTTCGTTCCTCTTCAACTCATTCCTAAAAAAGCCATTTTCTTAACAAAAAATATTATTAAAAATTATAATGCCTGTATTGGAAATTGTCTGCTAATAAACATACCAAAAAGTAAATTTATTTAAAGTTACTCAAAATTTTTTTTAAAAATATTTTTTTGACGGACAGCAAATGGCACCGAAAAATGAAAATGACCCAAATACATAATCTTGCAAAGATAAACCAGTTCAAAAACCATAGCATTGTTGTTCTAAACTGTTAAAACTAAACTGCAACGTGTTTTACCAAGAAATTAATTATATCTAGCAAACATTATTTGCAACTACAAGCAATTGCATCGGGGAAAAGTTCCAATAATTAAATAGTGCTTCTACAAATAACATGATCTTAGTGAATTGTAGCACATATTTGATGGTTAAAGGTTTCAAGTTTTTCGGGGAGAGGGGATGAACGAATCAAGATTTATTTATTAAAGATCAAGATTTATTGAAAAAATTAAATTTCGGATGCTTTAATTACGATACAAATCAACTGAAGCATCGTAAAAAGCAGAAGATAATCATGGTTAATTATAGTACTTTCTTGCAGGTTTAGCAGAGTTTTAGAGGTATAGTTATTTATAGACGTCAAATGTGTGTGTTCCTTCAATTTTCTATGAATGACTCTAAAATTGAAAGCAAAACTTACCATATTTTTCTATTGACTTGACAGTAGCGGCATTGAACCAAAAATTTTCTGTTTCGAAGGTCAAGTATTCAGTTCATCAGTTGATTTGAGATGGATTATCCGCATAAATAAAACAAAGAGAATGTACTATGTTTTTGTGTGTGTATGTGTGTGTATGTGTGTGTGTACCTTATACAAATCCACAGTTTACGTGGGATGTGTACGAAATTTGGTAGGGAGATACTTGGGCTCCCGGGAAGGATCATAGGGTGGTTTTTGAGCGGGAAAAAATTACCGATCCGTTCGAATTTCGAATAAAGGACTTCAAAATGGCTCTATCTAGAGAAATACTTATCGGACTTCTAGGTCTTGGTCTCATTCGAAAGAACGCAAAAAATACCTTTTAGGAAAGTTTCCTTCCAAAGGTTTCGAAAACTCCTAAGCGCTAACTTCCCCCAGAAAAAATATATGGGCATTTTTAAATTTGGAAATATCCATTTTAAATTGGATTTATAAATATCGTCTGCACGAGCGTGAAAGAAATTAAAAAGAGTGAAAATTATTCATGAGAAAAAGGTGTTGGCATTTTTTTCTTGAACATAAACAAATAAAATTCTTGCTTTTGCTTTAGGTTTTTCCTGTAACGGACGAATTTAAAAACATTTTAGCGATTGATTAATTTTTCGTACTGCGTTCTAGCAAACTATTGACTAACTTAATCGGTAACTTTTAGACACATGCGTCACTTGACAAGACATTTTTCCTCAAGATAGATGTCCCCTATCCCCGTGCAGAGCCGGGCCAAGTAGCTAATCTCTAATATAATCCGTTGCAAAATTATAGGACACCTACGATTTTGGAAGGTTTTTTTTTTAATAATATGCTAGCGGTAGCTTTTATTTTTAAAGTAAATTTTTAGAGATTAGAATTTTTGAGCTATTGGTTGTTATAGTCTATTTTACAGTCTATTTTACATAGTATACTTTAAAATAGGCGCGTCAAGGTCACAATGTTTGAGTCATCTCTATGGAAACCTATCTCGATAAACTTAAAATAAATGAATTGCCTTATCAGTTTCGATGGATACGACGTAAAATTTGTGTCCATTGATGTGCCTATTTTAAAATAACATACTATAATTGATGTCAAAATGCTGCAAGTATGCGCATTTTTACCATTTTCGAAAACTGAAAGACATCCGTATTTCTTTTTTTGATCTGCATATACCGGCTTTCAAACAAAATTTGTTCAATTTCTGAGGTGTCAAATGTTTATTCCATTAAATGAAAAATGATCAAATAAGTTTTGTGCTGAACTATATTTAAAGTTAAAAATCATCGTAAATAAAGCACAAATAAGGTAGAAAGTACAGCAAATAGCTATTTCAAGGCAAGAGAGAGTTCTCTTACAGCTTTCATGTTGTTTGCTGAGCTTCTTGCACTGAGGAAGGGGCTCCTTTGTAGCCTTGAAATAGCTATTTGCTGTACTTTCTACCTTATTTGTGCTTTATTTACGTTGAATTTTAACTTTAAATATGTTTATTCCATTAGTTGATTTGATATGAAATTTTTCTAGTAGTATAATATGTTTCTAACTAAGAGTAAAACAAAGTGAGTGAAAATTTCTCTCCAGCATCAAGATTGATACAAAAGTTGCTCGGTCATACATTTCGTTCAGTTATCATCGCATAAAAGTTGCATAAAAGAATAAATACCCTAAGAAAATGTCAGATAAAAGATTTAAACAAAATCTCTGGAGCTACCTCTATTTTCTTTCAAGATCTATGTGATTTCTTACAACTCAAACACGCCAAGAACAGATAAGAATACCAAAATTCTTTCGAAGGCGAATAGAATACAAAACACATTTTATAACTGATAGAAGAAACAAAACCGTATTTCGACTTTTTGGAAAAGTTTCTTTGCAGTTTCTGTAAATAAAACCGATAAATTGAGTTAAGCTGGGTTTTTTGAATTGGAGATATATTTTTCATCGGATATATTCTCATTCAGCTATAAGTGGAAGCTACTGTTATCGTTTCTTACGTTTTCGTAAGAGAAGAATAGTTGGGTATTCCTGAAGAATTTCTAGTTTGTTTTGATCATTGATTTTGCATTAATACTACAAAGAAGTATGGAGATTAATGTGTACCTCAAAATTATGGTAAGCATATGTAATACATTCAAGCAAAGACGACATATTTTGTCTTAAATTTGAAATATACATGATGTATTTCAGTTAATCATAACTTTGGAGAAAGATAGAGTACCGTAGAAAGATTGTGTAATCTTAGGGCCATGCTCCACATCAGCGTAAAACGCGACCGAATATGAAGGCAGAAACCGAAAATCCGGGTACTTCCCATAGGAATACCATTGAATCCATTTTACGCTTCTGCCTATTTTTTCTGCTTTACGTCGATGTGGAGCATGGCCCTTACTCTCTAAAAGCGGTGGCAGCATAGCTGCCTCCAATGCAATGGAGTAACTTAACAGATAGCATAGCTGCCTCCAATGCAATGCAGGAACTCAACTGATAGCATAGCTGCCTCCAATGCAATGGAGTAACTCAACTGATAGCATAGCTGCCTCCAATGCAATGGAGTAACTTAACAGATAGCATAGCTGTCTCCAATGCAATGGAGTAACTCAACTGATAGCATAGCTGCCTCCAGTGCAATGGAGTAACTTAACTGATAGCATACCTGCCTCCAATGCAATGGAGTAACTTAACTGATAGAGCTGGTGTAACGGTACGAGCGATGCGCAACGTTGCACCAGTTTTATCAGTTAAGTTACTCCTTTGCATTACGAAGTAAGGTTACACATTTTTTTTTCAGTGAGTGAACCCGATGACTCAAAATTTTAAACACTAATGTAGAATTGGAATTACGTACCTGTCGTAGTGACTCACACAGAAACATCTAGAATAAAAAGATGCCACATTAGATAATTTTAATGCAAATACAAATGTGACGACCTGCAACAGGCTCTGGGTCCAACTGGGCTGGTCCTAGTCAAATTATAGACCCCAATGAAGACCAATGACCCTCTTAAAACCATCTACTCCCTTGCTCCTTACCGCCTCTTCCGGTAAACTATTCCAGGTTCCCACTACTCTGCTAAAATAGTAATTTTTCCGAATTTCCGGGTTAGCCTGGAGATTTAAACAGCTTACAACAACGTCCTGCTTTCCGTGCAAAAATTAAACCCTCTAACATCTTTCATTTTGATAAATTTAAACAACTGAATCGTGTCCCCTCTGGTTCTCCTTTGCTTAAGACTATACATGTTAAGCATTCTAAGTCTGGAATCATAGTCTAAATTAGAAAATCCATTCACTAACCTTGTGGCCCTCCTTTGTACCCTTTCCAATAAATTAATAATTTATTGGAAAGGTTTTAATTTTCGTATAAAGGATAAAGTTACATGAAATATAGTTACAGGAGCCCATAAGAGATGGCAGAGGGAGGCTCTAGCCCCCTTCTAGACATTGGTATGGTCGATTTTTAAAGTTTGAGAATAATATTATTCAACAAATTTCAACCGTAAGATACTAAAAAATAACTGTTACTAAAATCTCCTGTACTTTAAAATATTCCTAATTTTAGTCTGCCAATGACTGCGCTTTTAGAATCACAATAATGTGTTTTAGATCACAAATTTCCTCCTGACTTCTGAAAAAAAGACATATATGACCTCAAAATTGTGAAATGTTGAGCTTATTCTAAAACAGTAAATTTTCGCGAAGAACTTCTCTACTAAAATTAAAGCTGAAGGTGGATCTGTCTTTCCTTCTTTCTTTCTTTCTTTCTGTCTGTCTGTCACGCGCGTAGCACCAAAATCGTTCGGTCGATTTTCATAAAATTTGGCACAAAATTAGCTTGTAGCATGGTGTTGTGCACTATGAAGATTTTGTTCGAAAATTCTATTTCGTTCTTTTTCTATACTAATCCATAGCTCATTTTTCATACAAATTCGATAAAATGAGAAAGAAATATTTCATACACATTTTTAAGTCTTATGTCATTCGAAGGCTTGAAATTTTCTGCTAAAAATGATGTCAGTTTGAAGTTTCTATGAGCATTACAAGAGCTTTAGTAAATGTTTTTAGAATCCCGGTAATTCAAGGCTTACCTTGAGCAAAGCAAGCCAAACGATTCTAAAATGGCTAAGCTCGAGAATAAAATTTGAAAATAAAGATGAAATGCATTATTTTATCAACGGAAATTAACTTTTCATGTTGTTACCATGGTTAAGTTTTTATTTCCTTTATTTGTTTCGTTCTTTTTTCCTTAATAATTTAAAAAATGTATTTGTTTATGTAGCAATCCAAACTCCAAGCCTTATTAAAATTAGTAAAATAAAATATTTTAACTGTTGTGAAAAAAATTATCTGCTTCTCTTTTTTCAGTTTTTAAGGAATTAAAACTCGGTAAATTATAAAAATACCGTATGAATTGCGGTATTGTAACATTCTTTCTAAAATGTGTTATTTTGAAAAATGTATTATTTTATTTTTAAAGCTAGAAAATAAAACTTTCTTCTTCTTTTAAATTTTGGTAAGAATTCTGTTGGTTTCTGTATGCAACAAAATTGTTTTTATTATCTCTTTTGGCTCGTTTTTACAGCATACTTTTAAGGAATTACAATTGAATTATAACTAAAATTGAGTATTTTTTCTGCGATATCAATTTATTACCAAATAACCTTTTAATTTTATACCACGGGCAAAGTCGTGCGTGTATCGCTAGTAAATAATAAAACTTTCTTTCAGAACTTTACAAACAGAAGTAGAAGAAAGTATAAGTGTTTTTTTTCCCTCGAAATTCAAGTCTTGAAACATGAACATTTTCTTAACCCCTGTTAGTTGCTCTTATGCATATGAATCTAAGGGCCGAATTCAAGAGAAACACCATTGCAATCGCTACTGGAAGTCGCATTACACTAGAATCGCATCTCGTAGCGATTGTAACGTATCCAAATTTGGGAATTTGCGATTGCATTTCTGAGTTGCGATCATCCGTGTTTCACTTGAATTCCTGCCTTACTCAACAAAAGAGAAATATGTAATGAAGCTGAGTCACAGATTGTGTTAGTTCTGCAATTTAGTTCAAACAATGATACCTATGTTGACAAAAAAAATGTCTTTGCATAGTTTATTTTTACGAAAATAAATAAATAAATAGACAACTGTAATTAAGATTAATGCAACTAAAGTGGGAAAATATACAAATTTCTGCCTTTTTCATACGCAAAAACTATCGAGTCTCTCATAAAATAATTATGTCTCGTAAAATATGTTTTTCTTTGGTTGCGCGAGAATATAGAAACAAACTCCAAAAGTTTGTTTCTGTTTAAATATACACTGATTGTAGATGATCAAATTACAATGTGATCTAACAGTTCCAAGAATTACCTTCCATTTGAGTTGCTTCTTCACATTGCAAATCAAATAAAGAATCTCTTATCTGATTAAAATACATTTCTGTGCGTCAGAGAAAGACAAAATCAAGCTTTAGGGTAATCGATGCAGAAGTGCGAAAATAAAGATTAAGTGCAGGAAAAAAAAATCGTTCAGTATTTTTCCATTTCAGCAGTTATCTTCCCAATCATCCGCACTAGCAACCATCGAAAAGCTGGAATGGTGCCAGCGTGCATAAACTTTGCAATACAGCTTTCCGCCCGGCGAGTGGAGTGGAGTTGTTCTCATTCCGGATGGAAATAGTCTTGATGTGTTTTCTGAAATAAAAAGAGATTTCGTATTCGAAATCATAAATCTGAGGCCATGTTTCGACGGTTCTGACTTTGTTTTGACCTCGAAATGTGATACGAACAATGTCACTAAAGAAACTAATACAAAATAATAAAAATTGACAATTTGGAGTCGTTCCCATCAGGGCTGCGGAGTCAGAGTCGGAGTCGGAGTCGAAGAGTCGGAGTCGGACTGATTTTGGACCAAAGGAGTCGGAGTCGGAGTCGCTGAAAAACATGTCGACTCCGACTCCGACTCCGACTCCGACCATCTCCGATTTGGATGAAATTTTATGGAGGTGAAAACATATCTTTGAAACTAACAGATACAAGTTTTCAGCTTCCAATATCCAAATCCTAAGCATCTAGGATCATTAAAAACGGCTTCAAATAAAGGGTCTTTGCAGCAAAAATGCAATGTGTTAAAATAAAGTCTGGCCATTTAACAAGAAAAGGATTAGTATTGTACGGAGTCAAATGACAAGAGCGGCACTTGTCTATTGCTCTGGAGATAATGAACTTTTTGGGAGGTCACAGTGACCTCCGAGAATTGAGATAAATGTGGTGAAATTACCTGCGAGAATTCTTAAGAAAATTGAACTTTTTGAGAGGTCACAATGACCTCTCATGACCTCCGACTGGGATACTCCAGCTTGCTATCCCCCCCCCTAAAGTGAGTCCTGGCTACGACCATGAATAAAAATGAAACTTTTTAAAATGGACTTAATATTTCAACCTTTGTTTAGGGTTTTTCCCTCTTCATATTTGGGTAAAAAAATAATTAAAAAAAAGTAGGAGTCGGGAGTCGGAGTCGGAGTCGGAGTCGAAAGTTTTAAAATCCCGGAGTCGGAGTCGGAGTCGGAGTCGACCATTTTTCCTCCGACTCCGCAGCCCTGGTTCCCATATTCATAGTTGAGATGTTTTAAATCATTTATTCCAAGCTGAAATTTCATTCGAAGATGAGAAATAGATGTTTTTGTGTTTTAATGATTTATTAGATCCATTTTCCGCTTTTAATAAAATATTTCTATTTTTAATATTTTTTTAGATAAAAATAAGAAACATTTTACTCGGCAATTTAAATACTGCACTATAACTTTTGCATACTAGTCCTTTAGAATTACATTAGTAAAGTATTAATTACCTCAAGACCCACACTATTACAAGAAAACACACACACGCACTTGTGGCAAAAAATACTCAGTGCCGCTGTTTTGTGAATCCTTGTAAACAACCACTAAAGTGTAGTTTGAAGCATTTGCAGTGTTCAGCTGGTATAATTACGATGGCCATTTATGTTTCCCTTCAAAACAGGACATTTAACAATTTTTGGCAACGTCATGTTTTTTTTAATTTAATTTTATTTATTTTTTTTTTAATCGTTTTAAACAGATAACAGTTCATAATTGCTTGCCAATTTTAAAGTGCACCAAACTACTTGTTTTAGATCAATAAAAATATTTGTGCAATGGAAAAAAAATATTTTTTATTATTGAAATTGCTATCATGAAAATTTATTCCCTTCACATTTGCTATTTTAAACTTCTTTAAAAAACAAAGACGAGAAAATGTAAGAAAAAAAAGAGAAAAAGTTATTTATCCAACCATCAACAGTTTTTACAACCTTCTCTTATATTTGCATATTCTAAATCAGGCATTAACGCTTCTACTCTTATTATTTGCTTTATTAGGATAAAAAGCAATAAGCCCAACTGAAAGCTAATTATCGAGCTCGGAAAGTTGATGCAACAAGTACAGAACAATTACCATACCTTGCACGTTGACCTAATCCCAGCCCATTTTCTTTCTTTTCACTGTTATCGACCTTATTTCCACGGGAGCAGTTCAAGGTTCGGTTTCTCACTTTCTCCTCCAGTGGCGTGTTTTCTTCCCTGCGTGTAAGAGTCAGCGGAGAAAAAGGAAATAAATGATCCAGACGGAATCGGATACGGAGCATAGTGTTATTCGTATTTCATTGTACCTTTCGCTGTTTATTAATTGAGTTGTTTAGGATCAAAACTCGCCAAGTTCACTTTTTTGAGTAATAGTTTCATTTTAAGAACTATAAGTTCAAAAGCTCTTTTACCAATGACTGAAAGGCAATAGGTCAAAAACCACTAGATCTCAGAAAAAAGTAAGTGTAAAGCACAGATTTTAGGTCAAAACAATTTAGATCCATAGTAGAATACTTGGAGAAGCGCGCTTCTTTTTATAGGGAATCTATCCTGGTTGAAAGATTGTTTCTACGTTAAAAAGGGTCAGCTTAGACTATCTATGCAAGCTTTGCTTTAAAAAAACAGACATTCATTTTTATGTACAGAAAATAACAACGTTACAATGCACTTTTCTGTACATCTTTAGCACAAAGGTATTTGTAAACTTTATTCATTTTTATGTTTTAAAAACGGTTCATATGAGACGAATTTACATTAAATTTACATTGTTTTTTCTATAAATAAAACCATTTATTTCAGGGATTGGCGGACTCCATACCCTCCTCTCTCCTACTCCCAATTAGGAATTTGGAAACAAGAACAGTTCAAAGAAGTGTTTTAAAATGTGGACTTCAGCTGTAATCCTTGGAAGTCATAAGTTCCATTTGCCAGAAAGATTTTTAGGATGCCATTTAAGGGGTGGGGGTCTGGAAGGGGGAAAGATCCCCTGACTTTGAAAAATGAATGTTTTTACTCATAAGTGGGCGTAAGTTTTGATGTATGTATTGAGCATACACCCTTTGCTCCCTCCCCTTGGAAAAATTCAGAACGACGGGTCTGTCGTACAGTTTATCACTTTATGAAGCATACAGTAAAGTGCAGATGCATTAAATCATCCATCATCAACACTAAAATTATGGTACGAAATTAACTAAAAGTTAGGAAATCACTCAATATCCCGACAAAAACAAGAGAAAACTTCGCATTGCCGATAGCAAACTGATTCAATTTTCTGATCAGAGCTTTTGCCATTAGGCGTAGAAAAATGTTTTCTTCCCATTTCTTGGCTGCAGTCAAGTCACGTCTTTTTAATCAAACGCTGTTGGCTACTCTTGATTCTGATGTTGGTAAATCATTTAAAGAACAGAATAAGTTTTTTTGCTGATTTGAAAGTAAACGAACGAGATTTGGCGAATCTTTGAATACAAATGTAGTGCATCTAAAACTAATGATTCTGAAAAGTTTATTTATTTATTTATTTTTGAAGTTGAAGTTTTTCTACAAAATTTAAATTCAGTTCTTTAATTTAAAAATTTCTACAACCTAGTACTTCTAAATCCCCAAATTTATACTTATCTTTGTATTTTACTTACGTTAGATGAAAGTATGTTAATTTTAATCTTCTAAAGAAAAAAATATCATACATTATATTTAGTGTAATATTTAATGCAAATTTTGTATGATTAACCGAAATGTGAGAAACACAATGTAGATGAAGGAAAATGGTCATAAAATCCAGGATTTCAAGTTACGTGGATAATAAAAAGAATAATTTATTTGGTAGCTTTAGTTTCTATTGCTGTAATTTTACATTATATTAATAAAGAATTATTTGTACTGAATTTCAGTAAGAAAAACATGATTTAAATAGTCTCATGACATTTTCTTCCACACATGTATTTATTGCCTGTGATGGGGTAAAGTTGTCATAGTTTCTGAAAACCATATAGTTTAAGATGACTCGACACAGCTAGTTCTTTTCAAGGAATTGAATTCGTTTAAATAAAATTACGAAATTCGTAATGTCTTCTATGGTTGAAAATGGCTCAAAAAGAATTTTAATCAATTTTACTCCTTGGTTTCAGCAGTGACGGATCAAGACTATGGATTTGGGAGGGGAACTTTTGTAGAAACTGTTTATTGGGAGGGGGGGAGTATATTAAATAAACTCTCAAAAATATTTAAACATAAAGTTCTCTCTTTTTGCAGCGGGCTTTTTAATAAAGAATTAAATGCAATACAAATTTTGTTCGTCACAAATTCTCAGATAATAATTTCAATCCCCGTTTGTTTATTGTTGAACTTTTTAATTAAGAGAAAATCATTAGCAGAAACTATGAAATATAAGGAGCAATTCAACAAAAAATAAATACAAATGTGATTAAGCAAGTTTGTGGCCACAAACACTTAGTAAAAAAAGATTGCTGGAAAAACCGACCTTCTCTTATTTGAATTTACTAAGTGACGTTTCAAAAAATTATAATACAACATTGAATGGCAATATATACAAATATACACATATTTATGCATAAATTTAAGGCAAAGACGGTGATTCTTTGATTTCGCAAAACGATTTAAACCATTATTTGGGTCAATTTGTATATTAATTTGGGGGAACCCCCCCCCCCCCCCCCAGTTTTCTTCCTGTAGATTCGCTTTTACTAATGTTCCCCTGCCTTCTTTCGTCAAGTTCCAAGTTCTGAAAAACGAAATTATTTTCCTTTTCTCTGTTCTAAAAATTTTTATGCACCTTGGCATTTTTTGGGGGGGGGGGGGGAGAACGTCCCCCAGTCCCTCCCCCCCATGGATCCCCTCCTGGGTTTCAGTAATGTCAGGGAAAGCGATAATTTTCCATATTTGATTTCTTTAAGTATTTTATTGCTAATAAATCTGTCTGACCAGAAATCTGTATAATAAACAATTTTATTTTTTCCCTTCGTATTTTGTCCTTTCACCCAACAATCGACAGAAACACTAAAATGTAACTGATAATCTGAACTATTTGTATTTGATTGAATTAGAAGCATTTTCTGCCTATACGAAAAACACTATTATTTGTTGCATTAGTAGTTTTTCAATCAAAACTTCAACATTCTTTGCTTAGACTCGTTTTCTATTTCGTCTTGAACTCTACACAGCTAGACTGTGGCAACTGAAACAGCTGGCAAGTATAATTGCCAGAATACCTAGTTATACAATGGACGCCGGTGAAATGACGGTGAAATGAATCGGTGGTTAGTTGAATGAACCATTTTTATGAATTGAATCATTAGAAACAAATCAAAATGCGACTTGATTCAATTAGCCACTTTATTGAACCAAAACTGTTTATAACAAACGTGATTCATTTAAGCTGTGGTCACTACAGTATTTTCAATGGTGAAATACAAGTTCTGAACTTAAAATGAGTAGGGTTTTTTACATATCTTCTTATCATTGTTATTGTGTAAAGAAAAGTGTAATTTATCTTTTTTTTTTTCGTGTCTATGACTTAGCCCAGGAGTGGCCAACCTTTTTAGGGAGAGTGCCACTATCTAGAGAGAAAAAGCTCAGCGTGCCACATTGTATTTTTCCAACAAACTAGATTTTTTTAAAAAGTTTTAAAGAGATTATTCTTACTCAAATGAAGCATTTTTTTTCTCGTAAATCTGAGCAGTTGAAATTTAAATGATCATAAAGATAAAACAAGTCCAAACTTAAGTTGGCGTTAATAAACATTTTAGGTTCTGTCAGTTGGCTTATGTTTAAAAAAGAAACAAATAACATCAAACATTTTATTCAAAAAATTAAACAGTCTGTACTTTTTTATGAGATTGTGGTTCATGGAGTCTGTATCTTTTTTACCAAATCTTTAATTTTAGGATTAGTTCTTGAGAATCCTACGAAGTTTAAGAGTTTTAAGTGATATCAATTAATATTCAACGGTACTTAGATTTTTCTGTATTTATAACAAAAAATATTTGTTTAGAAGCGTATTTTGAACCAAATCTACAACAGCATCAGAGGGCTAAAGTGTGTAAATGTGAAAAAAAATTTCCAAATTTCTATTGGACGTGGATGACTTTTTGTTGAAGTAAGCTCTTATATTTGATTACCAATGCCAAAGGTCAGTAATTCTGATTTGGATTTCAGAAGTGTAACAAAGAGTGTCTTGCAGAGAAATAGACAAGAATTTGAAAAGATCATTTTTTTTATGATCCTGAAAATCACCAAACCTAAGACTGAATGTATACTTGAAATAAATGTGAAATTTTCTCCATATATCATTGGAAAATTGTTAAATTTGGGTTGATACTTTCAGTATTAAATTTAATGTTTTATTCTTTTTTCTCCAAAGTAGAGAGAAAGAAACTGAAGTTTCATCATAAAAGAATTTAGATGACTTATACTGGTTTAGAATCACTTTTTTTGTATTATCTTAAATTTAAATTACTTAAACGTGGATGATAAGAGATGACATAGCTAAATTCATTTGCTATTCTTCATTCCTAAGTAGCAAATCCTCATTGCTTTCCTTCCAGACATTTTAAAAAACACACTGCCTAAAATTCTAAAATCTTAGGACAATTTTTCCTTTGGACAGCTGTTGCACATTTCAATGAAGGAGTAACTTACCATTGTCTCCTCTTTCTAATGTGAAAAGTTCACGAAACATTCAGAGCTCTAATTCGTTGTTAGTTAATACAGTGAACTCTACAGGGTAACCAGCAGAGAAAAAGTCTCATTCTTTGGCAAGGAGTTTGTGATAAATAATTCGATGATACTTTTGAAGTTTTTTTCCCAAATTATTTTCAAGTAATGTAACAAAAACAATTTAAGGATAATTTGTCTAACCATACCGAATTTTGTCCAATCTGGTTTCTTAATTTTAGTTGCAGAGTAAACTTTTTTTTTTAAATTTCATCACTCGTAGCTGAAACTATTGCAGATCAAGAATCCATTCTGCAGCATCGAAAGTTTCATTCGTGTTAAGCACAAATATACTTTATAAAGCATTGTCTGTAGCATCATAGCTTTCGTTGAATGTCCGAAGCTAACGCTAAGTACTTTGCAATACTGTAGTTAAGACAATTTGTAAGCTAGCCTCCTGACACAAAATCGTCAGAAAATCAAAATATTTATCGTTCAAGGGTTTTAGTTTTTATCAATGTTTTTGAGAACGACATTTTCCCCGCAATTTTGGATTTTTTTCAAAAAGTCTTCGCGTGCCACTGTTACTGCTCTGCAGTGCCACATTGTGGCAAGCGTGCCGCGGGTTGGCCATGGCCACCCCTGACTTAGCCGAACTAAATAACTCCATGGATCCTTATAACTGCAATTCATAGCGAAAATAGTAGAAAAGTGAAATTATTGAATGGTGCAGACTAGAAATATTTCTGAAGACTATGCCAAGCATTCTATTTATGTTATCGTAATAAAATAATACATTTTAAATTATTAAATTTGACGTATGACTATTTTTAATCCATGTGCTAAAAGTCAGCAGTACAACTAAACGTATAAGGGAACATATTACATGGAATAAAACATATCCATGTCAAGTGATCAAACGTTTTTTACCTTACATTTTTGTATTTCTTTCAAATTTAGCTCATCAATTGTACCCCATGAGGAAATCAAAAGTCTCAATTTTTGGATTTTTATCTCTATTATTTTTTCATTTATGAGACTTTGAACTTTGAAAAAATCTCGTTTTTCCATGGATAAGGGAACATAAAAGAGATTATAACTCGGCACCATATATAGATAGGCATTTGGCATAGATAGGCATTGGTAAATAGCATTTTAAAGTACGTTAGTTGCCGCTTAATCTGATATGCAACATGACTAATTTTATAAAGATTTTATTTAAAAAAAATGAAATTTAAATTTTAAATTTAAATTTCTCAAAAACATATAATGAATTTTTTTGAAAAAATTCTCAAAAATTCTTGTGTATTTTATCTATGTTTGTACAAATTTTTAGATTGGGATCTCAATGGGATCATATTTTTTTGAATTTTTGAATAAAACTGCATGCGAAAAAAATAATATTTTTTAGATTCTATTTATTTAAATACTAAGTTATCTTGCTTGCGATGGTCTAAAAAGTAGTAAACAAACATGAACATGTTTAAAGTGAGCTGGCATGAGCTTACAGATTTGTCAGGTTCACCCACCTCCTCCCTTCCTCTCCCGCGCAACCACTCTTTTTTAATTCAAAACTGTTCAAAATGTTAAAAAAAAAAAAACTCTTTGATACAAAATGAATAGTAAACTTATTTTAAGTTGGTAAATGGGTGTCCTTATAACTAGACGAAGTATCCCCCTCCTCCACCCAAATATACCATTAACGCTGTACTATTATGACATCTAACCTGGGGATTAAATTGACTATTATTTTTACTCTAGGTAAGTGAGCTAGCATTAACTTGTAGATTGGTCAGCTCCCCCTCCCTTCCTTCGCGACCGAACCATTTTTTCTTCCAAACTGTTTAAAATGCTAAAAAAAACCTCTTTGATACAACATGAACAGTAAACTTATTTAAAGCTGGTAAATGGGCTTCCTCATAACAAAGAAAAGTACAACCCTTCCCCCACCCAAATATACCATTAACGCTATACTAATACGACGTCTCACCTGGGGATTGATTTGAGGACTATTTTCCCCCTAGGTATATATTGTTTTTCAGACGAAGTGTTTCTTTTTCAATCCGACCGTCACAAATTGTACTTCCATTCAATATCTAAATTTAAACTTATGATTCATTTCATCCCCTCCTCAGCACCAATCTTCAATTTTGGAGGAAGAAAAGAAATGGTTCGCCCCAAGATCATAGCAAACAGCAAAATAGCACTGTTTCCCTTGTTCTCATAATGTTTTCCCATTATTTTCACACAAAACTGAAAAGAAATCAAAGTATCAGGTTATATGTCAGTCCCCATCACTGCCTTTTCTTTCTCTTATTGGACAAAGCTCATGAGCTAATAGGAAAGAGTAACAAACAGAACAAACTGAAACACTACCAGACATCAGTAGAGACTAAGGCTTTGAAATGGGGTTAGGCGGAATGATAAAAAAAAAAAAAGTCTGGAGAGGGAAGGTAGGGTAAGGGGGGGGAGCAATCTGTAAAGAAGTTAAACAACATGAGAAGCAAGTGTTTTTTTAATATATGTATATAGATATATCTTGCTGCATTACTTTCCTTTACAACAAAATGAAAAAGAACACAAACAATTGAAAAAATTAAATAACAGCTGCACACTAGATAATGCGGAAAGATAGTTATGGGGACACAGACATATGATCTGGTATTTTGATTTATTTTCAGTTTTGTGCGAAAAGAATAGAAAAAACGATGAGAACAAGGAGAAACAGTGCTATTTTGCTGTTTGCTATGATCTTGGGGCGACCCATTTATTTCCTCCCTTCAAAATTGAAGATTGGTGCTGGGGTAGGAGATGAAATGAATCATAAAGTTAAATTTCAGATATTGAATGGAAGTACGCTTTGAAGTTCGGATCGAAAAAGAAACACTTCGTCTGAAAAACAATATATATACCTAGGGTGAAAATAATCCTCAATTCAATCCCCAGGTTAGACGTCATATTAGTATAGTGTGAATGGTATATTTGGGTGGGGAGGGGGATACTTCGTCTAGTTATAAGGAAACCCATTTACCAACTTTAAATAAGTTTACTATTCATTTTGTATCAAAGAGTTTTTTTTTTTTTTAAACATTTTGAACAGTTTTGAAATAAAAAAAGAGTGGTTGTGCGGGGGAGGGAGGGGGGGATGAACCTGACAAATCTATAAGCTCATGCCAGCTCACTTTAAACATATTCATGTTTATTTACTACTTTTTAGACCATCACAAGCCAGACAACTTAGTATTTAAATAAATAGAATCTAAAAAATATCATTTTTTTCGTATAACAGTTTTATTCAAAAATTTAAAAAAATATGATCCCATTGAGATCCCAATCTAAAAATTTGTACAAACATAGATAAAATACACAAGAATTTTTGAGAATTTTTTCAAAAAAATTCATTATATGTTTTTTGAGAAATTTAAATTTGAAATTTAAATTTCATTTTTTTAAAAATAAAATTTTTATCAAATTAGTCATCTTGCATATCAGATTAAGCGGCAACTAACGTACTTTAAAATGCCATTTACCAAATCGTTCTATCTATATTTGGTGCTGAGTTATGATCTCTTTTATGTTCCATTATCCATGGAAAAACGAGTGTTTTTTCAAAGTTCAAAGTCTCATAAATGAAAAAATAATAGAGATAAAAATCCAAAAATTGAGACTTTTGATTACCTCATGGGGTACAATCGATGAGCCAAATTTGAAAGAAATACAAAAATGTAAGGTAAAATTTTTCTCAGATTTTGGATCACTTGACGTGGAATGACCCATAAGCAGTTTGATCATATTCGTAAATGTATTGACGCTCACATTCATCATAAAGGTAAGGAATTCAATAGATTTAATATCCCATTTTTTCCTCGGCCCCTCCAATAAAATCCGCCTTCCGACCTAGTGTTCAACCCTAGCTCCCAGGTAGCACAAAAAACGTTTAAACGTTTTATAAGCGTTTTTAATCCGTTGTAACAACGTTAATAACCATTTTACAACCTTTAAAAAACGAAGTGTGCTACTTGGGCTAGGGACCTGCATCCTTGCTTATTTAATAAGTACTTGTCCATAGATATGAAGCCTGCTTTGGGGCACCAACTCTAGCTGCAACACTAAAATTAGTTGCCTATCCATAGCAGCTAAAAACATTAAAAGCAGTTTCAGTAAATTCTCAACTATTGCAAAAGCATCGGTAACAGCAGACGCTCCCATGTAGAAAACACGTAAGTTGAAAGAAGCAAATAGAGAAAAGGGAATGGCTTTTCATCCTCAAAATAAAGCCCAAAGTATCTGCAGAATTCTGGACATTAACATAAAGCAAAGGACGAAGCTCTGTGTACTCAGCTGCACCATTCTGCTAAAACTACTTTAACAATTACGACATGGCTGAATTTCACTTCGAGCTGATTTTCTTCACCCACGTGCTTTTGAAAACGGTGCTATTTGAGGAGTGAATAAACACTCCGACTTCGAAGCTTCTGTTCTGTTAAATACCACGCTTTCAGACTTATGACGGTGTTGGCGTAAAGGTTAAATCACTTTAGACACTTGGATGGATGAATTGATGTTTATTGATTTAATCTTTTCATATTTCAGTAATCTTCAAATAAAAAAAAAATAAATGCCTCGTTTTGGTATTCATTCATTCAATCTCGTAGTTATTGCAGTGGGACATCAAAAATCTGAATTAATTGAGACCATACACTACAAAAAAATAAGATGTTATTTTTACAGAAAAACTAGCAGCAGACTCTCCAGTTTAAAACTGTTTACAGTTTACTGTAAAAGCATAGTAAAAAATCTGGTATGGACCCCACACTACTTCCTTTTACGTGTAAATTTCTTAGTAGTTGCCTTCAGTGTTAAAAAAAGTGCTTGGAGTGAGCAAGGTAACAATTCAAGTATTTACTCCCCTAATCTGCCACAGAACAATGCAAAAAATATTTTACAATGGTTAATTTTTTAAATATTGCTGATTTTTATATCATTCAGTGAATTTTTCGCAATTTTTCGCCAATAGCGCCAAGTTGAACCCAAATTCAGAAAATAATTTTTTCGCCAAATTTGTCGCCAACTTGGCGATATGCCGCCAAGTTGGCGTCAAACACTTGGCGACCAAAAGCTTGGCGACATGTCGCCAAGTGGTCGCGCCAATTCATATCACTTGAGTCTGTATTGAAATTAACATTGATTTACCCCAAAAAAGGTGTAAAAACCCCCCGTGGGAACATTCGAATGCAATCACAAGGGGAAGTGCACAACTAGACCCCCCTCAGAGCCTACATACCAAGCTAGAAGTTTCTAAGGCATATAGTTTTTGAGTTATGCGACATACATACGCACATACATACGTCACGAGAAAACTCGTCGTAATTAACTCGGGGGTGGTTGAAAATGATTTTTCGTCTGCTTATATGTTGGCAGGTACATAGGCACGTGCTGGCAGGTCGAAAAAACTACTGAACATTCATTCGGGGGTGAGAAAAATCAAAATTTAGACTCAAATTTGAGAGATTTTTATTTTGCGATCACAATACTTCCTTTACTACGTAAAAGGAAGTAAAAACTGTAAAACTAGCAATATTACCATAAAATTAGCGGTATTATACTGTAAAACTAACAGTATATACTACTGACCGCAGATACTCCAATTTAAAACTGTAAAAGCACAGTAAAAAACTGCAAAACTAGCAATATTACCATAAAATTAGCGGTATTGTGCTGTAAAACTAACAGTATATACTACTGACCGCAGATGTTCCAATTTAAAACTATAAAAATGCACAGCAATAAACTGTGAAACTAGCAATTTTAGAGTTTATTATTGTAAACTAGCAAATTAACCGTCCAAAACGGTAAAATTAGCATTGTTTCAGTTAATTACTGTAAAATCAGCTGTATTATACTGTAAAAACAACACCTATTTTTTACAGTGTATAGGAAGTTCGTTTAATCAGATTGCTCGAATTTGCGAAAATAGCCAAGAAAATAACTTTAAGGAAAATAGTACGTCATTTAATCAAATGCAGTGGCTGTACAATATTTATGAACATTACACACAATATAATACAAAAGGCTATAACATATAACATGCAATTACATTTTCAAACCAAATTTACCAAAAATTAACTCTCACTGCTATCTGAGCATAAAAGGAAGATGAAAACTATTTACAGCACTGTATGTACTCTATGAGGAATTATTATACAGTGATTAAACAACGAAAATTGAATGAGCTTTTGTAAAGTACACTGACTTCACGCAAAGAAAGTTGAATTAATTTCTGGAAGGAAAAACCACTTAAACTCGTTTTAAACAACCGCTGCTAGAACGTTTCGAAACGCATCAAATTTTCATTTTATCTGTAGTTTACTCTGAACTGCCATCTATATATTTTATACTTCTCCTATGTATAAAATTCGCAAAAACAGGCGAAATGCTCTGTAACTGATGCAAATCGTCATTACTGCGTGAAAGAATAAAAATAATTAAGTCGAATCATTTTATGAAATTTTTACGCTCCACATGTCCTATTAAAATACCAATACATGATGAGATCAAGCACGCCAATGGAAGCTAAATCATTTTTGAAAGGTGAAAATTATTGTTTTCGATGCGTGAGAAGCAATGAATATTTTAAGAAAAAAAAAATCTAAATTAATGAGCTAAAAAGGGGATGGGAGCAGTGTAATGCTCGTATTGTTTAATATGAAAAACCATGAGTACTTCCCTATTTGAAAATATCAACATATAATGCTATTGAACCCACTAATTAGAGCAATATCCTTTATGAGAGATGAAAACTGTTGTTTTCGATGAGTGAGAAACCATTCATATTTAGAAATTCTGAAATAATGAACTAAAGCGGGTGGAGAAATGTTTTTATGCTTTTTGAAACTTTTCTGAACAGTCACAAGTAGCCTCCTAATTTAAAGACTGCATTGAATTTGTTTTTATATAAGCCATTTCCATGCAATCGCTGTCCAAATGTTCAAGAGTATTTGCTCCATAAGAGCATTTTTGTTTCATTTATTTACTCTTATTTCTTTCTTTTAATTTACAGCTTTATTTTTTTACTTTAAAAATTTCACAACGATAGTAAAAGGTTTCACGACAATGATAGGAGTAGAAAGAACACACAAAAAGAGAGAAGCATGTGAAAATTTGAGAATGAGAGCAGAAAAGTGAAGCTGAGAAAAAAAAATGGAAAGATGACTACGAATGACAAAAATTTTACTCTTTTGGATCAGTTATATTTCACTCTTTTAATGAGACTTGGTAATAAATACCCTCAACATTCCACTTTACGTCAAAGAAAAGTCATTAATTTTCCTGCAAATGACACGAACTTTAAATCTCTGGCTCATAAATTTTATGCAAGCATTCTTTTTTGAATGTTCAACATTGTATTTTCCGAGAAAGCGCAATAGAATCAGACGAAGCCGAGTTGTCTTGTTTTTTCATCGTTTGATCAATATTAATAATAATACTAATGTCCATATATCAAAATGGATGTATGTTTGTGTATACCTGTTCCTCACACAAATTCACAGGGGTCCTTTGATGCCCTAGAATTCATACAGAGAAGTTTTCATCCTACAAATCCAGTCTACATCAGAGCTTTGAAAAATTGTGCATACTGTGGAAACGCATAGGTCTACCCTTTTCTCTATTATACTTATTGGCCTTAAAGCTAACTCCGATTTCTGAGCTATTTAATTTTATAGTATATAATTCTTATAGTATATAATTCTTACAGTATATAGAACATAGAATTT
Organism: Uloborus plumipes; assembly: GCA_038373865.1. Classification (NCBI taxonomy): domain Eukaryota; kingdom Metazoa; phylum Arthropoda; class Arachnida; order Araneae; family Uloboridae; genus Uloborus; species Uloborus plumipes. Next base: position 69,741 of record JAXGGA010004358.1, read on the forward strand.
CGCAATTTGTCTCCCGAAAAAAAAAAATGCTATATCTATTGGATAGAGGTTTAACCGCTTAAAAAATAATACTATTAATGCTACAAATAAATTGAATGCTTTAATAGTCAAAAAATAACTACCTGCCATTATGCATCACAAAAAAATTAAACAACCTTTTAAGTGCACAAATAAGCATTTTTTTTTTCTTTTTTAAGTTTGTACAGTTACAACGTTGCTCGAACTTATTATTACTCTGGAAAAAGTGCAAAATTTTAATTTTGGCAGCATTTTTTCTGCATTCAAAGTTCATCGTATTCCTTATCATAATACGTATTATAATTAGTTTTTAATCATGTTAAGTTACTTATCATTCAACCAAATGGAAAAACATTTTTATAGGAGTTTTATGATGCACTCGTAATATTTTCAAAAAATCTCACTTGCATTTTTCCTTCGTTCCCTCATCATTTATCATAGAGCCAATCAGGCAAAAAATACTTATATCACTTAATTTCAAAAAGACAATTTTTATTTATTTATTTATTTTTAATGGAAACATCAAAGAGAAAACTATGGTGTACGAAGTTTTAGCTTGCATAAATCAGGCACTCACATCAATTTCAGTACTATGCGAGTAATGTAGCTTTTTTCAACTAGCAAGAAAAAAATGATGTTGCATTCCAATTAAAAATATGTGGATCAAGTTGTACGTCTCTATGCAAAAAGAAAGAGAAAGAAAACAAAGGTAGTTAAAAGATAATTAATTAGCTTGAAAGAGAATTGCGTTAAATAATTAAAACTTCTAATGACTAACCTGTAAAAAGTGTGGGAAAAAAGGAGAGTCTAATTTATTTTCTTGATATTTCTTGCAGCCTCCTTTTTCTCAATTTTTGATAAGTTTGGTGCACATTCGGCACAAAAGTGTTTCATGTTCATTTTCATTACAATTTCCTCTTTTTCTGTTCATTAGAAATGCACTTCGTTTCTCTTCACGGTATTTTTGTTCCTTTCGTATGAGTTTTAATTGCTATTTTTGGGTTGTCTTTAATTAGTTTCCTTACATACATTTTTGCTTTCTTTTGCCAAGTATCAATTAAATGCCTTGAACAAGGACAAAATCATCTCAGGAATTTCAGGATTATTCTGGGAAGTGTCTTGGTCTAAAGAGCCTCTTTTTGCTAAATTTACAAAAAGCGTGTAAGAAAGTTTAATATCTATTAAAAAGGCTGATTATAAAAATAAAAAGATAAAAGTAAAATTTTATGAAAAATAACAATTCAATAATAAAAATGGAATTCAAGCTGCATGGATATGCGGAATTGCTTCAGCCATGCGTGCCTATTGGTGCAAATTTAGAAGGTGGCTGAAACATTTGTCAGGTTTTAAGAATTCAACTTAAAGGATTTTTTTTTCACTTTCTACAACTTTTAGCTTCCTTCCTTCTAGTTCCAATGAGAATTTTTCGGATATGCTGTCCTCATAATAATATGTACTTTTTTAGAGAATTTTGTCCTTATTTTAATGATTCTTAACACCTCTTGTTTTTATTATAATGTTGGACATAGATTACTATAATTAAAGACACTTAAGAAGAATATGCTTAAGAAAATTATGCTTTTATTTAAATACAGAAAAGAAATTTTTAATAACCGTTATTCATTAAGTGTTTTCATTGGAATTTTTTTTCTGCACACAATTTATCTTAAAACGGTTAAGTGCTAATATCTAGAGTGGGGGGGGGGGAGGGGGCCCTCCTCTTCCCCATCCCTGTATGGGCGTGCATGACTTTATCGTTAACTACATCAGAACGATTTTTTTAGAATGTGGAAAGATTCACAAAAATTGAAAAATTTAAAAGAAAATATAACAACGTTGAATCGCCCTAATTGTAAATAACTGCAGACGCCTGTTTCGGTTTTTAAGGAACCACTTTTTTCAATGTGTGAACTTTAGCTTAAGGATGTAAAAACATGCAATAAAAATAACGACAATGAACAGTGGGGTGTTTAAATAGTAAAATAGTAACAAGGTAAAACTAGCTGTCGTGGCCGTCACGAAACTGTCTTCTATATCTATCTTATGAATTCCGGTTACAAAATAAAATACGTACTCGCCAGAATAGTTGGAGACAGCAGCTCCAATTTCCCAATTATCGTAATAACCCGGCAAATGCAGAATCAATGAGCGAAATTGGAAATCATTGCAAAAGCCTTGTTTAGATTAATTGCAAACATTTTATTTTTAGTAAAAAGAAATTGGCAATAGTTAAAAATTTCAAATCATTGAAAGTTTTCAGCTGTTTTGATAATTAAATAGCGTGAAAGCGATTTTTTAATGAATTAATTTTTCGCATTGTTGACTAAGCGCAAAAATCACCCCACCCTCCCCCTGGGGCGATTGGCGCCAAAATTTAATCGATGCTTGCTTCCATATTGGGTTAGTGTTATTCCAAATTTCATTCAAATCGCAGCAATATTTTCCGAGATACAGTAGATGCAATGACAAAATAAGCACTTTTGATTGCTCCACCCCCCTTTGAGATATTGACACACAAATTGAATCAGCACTTGTACTCAATAGGGTCTACCTATGGACCTATTTTCGTTTGATTCCGCCGGTTACTTTCTGAGATATGCCAGTCACCCCCGCGCAGAACACGTGCGATTGCTCCACCCCCCTTGGAGATATTGACTGACAAATTGAATCAGCACCTGTACTCAGTAGGGTCTACCTATGGACCAATTTTCGTTTGATTCCGCCGGTTACTTCCTGAGATATAGCAATCACCCCCGCGCAGAACACGTGCGATTGCTCCACCCCCCTTGGAGGAATTCGCTAAAAAAAGTAAGGTGCACCAGTTCACATGGTGGTACATATGTGCAAAAATTTTTGTTCGATTTCATGCAGTAGTTTTTGCTCTAGCGCGGCCACAAAAACTGGTCACACACACAGAGACAGACACACAGACAGACATTTTCCAACTAGCTGTCGTGGCCGTCACGAAACTTTCTTCTATATCTATCTTATGAATTCCGGTTACAAAATAAAATACGTACTCGCCCGAGTAATTGGAGACAGCTCCAATTTCCCAATTATCGTAATAACCCTGCAAATGCAGAATCAATGAGCGAAATTGGAAATCATTGCAAAAGCCTTGTTTAGATAAATTGCAAACATTTTATTTGTTAGTAAAAAGAAATTGGCAACAGTTAAAAATTTCAAATCATTGAAAGTTTTCAGCTGTTTTGATAATTAAATAGCGTGAAAGCGATTTTTTAATGAATTAATTTTTCGCATTGTTGACTAAGCGCAAAAATCACCCCACCCTCCCCCTGGGGTGATTGGCGCCAAAATTTAATCGATGCTTGCTTCCATATTGGGTTAGTGTTATTCCAAATTTCATTCAAATCACAGCAATATTTCCCGAGATACAGTAGGTGCAATGACAAGATAAGCACTTTTGATTGCTCCACCTCCCTTTGAGATATTGACACACAAATTGAATCAGCACCTGTACTCAATAGGGTCTACCTATGGACCAATTTTCGTTTGATTCCGCCGGTTACTTCCTGAGATATAGCAATCACCCCCGCGCAGAACACGTGCGATTGCTCCACCCCCCTTGGAGATATTGACAAACAAATTGAATCAGCACCTGTACTCAGTAGGGTCTACCTATGGACCAATTTTCGTTTGATTCCGCCGGTTACTTCCTGAGATATAGCAATCACCCCCGCGCAGAACACGTGCGATTGCTCCACCCCCCTTGGAGAAATTTGCTAAAAAAAGTCAGGTGCACCAGTTCACATGGTGGTACATATGTGCAAAAATTTTTGTTCGATTTCATTCAGTAGTTTTTGCTCTAGCGCGGCCACAAAAACTGGTCACACACATACAGACTCACACACACACACACACACAGACACACAGACAGACAGACATTTTCCAAAAATGGTCGAAATGGACTCAGCGCACCTCAAAACGTGCAAATCCGTCAAAATTCGACATTCGAAAATTTTCACGAAACCAATACTTTCTTCTATATATCTGTACCTCAGAACCAGACTAACGTAAGTCCATTTTCGTCATTTTTCAGTAGAGGGGAAAAACTATGTATTCGACAATCGTTTTTCCCCTCTACCGAAAAATGACGAAAATGGACTTACGTTAGTCTGGTTCTGAGGTACAGATATTAGATATAGAAGAAAGTAAAAATGGTCGAAATGGACTCAGCGCACCTCAAAACGTGCAAATCCGTCAAAATTCGACATTCGAAAACTTTCACGAAACCAATACTTTCTTCTATATATTAGATATAGAAGAAAGTAAAAAGACAATATTTTCCCAGATCCGAAATTTATAACCTGAACCGAATTTTTATTGGGCAAATTAATAATTCAATTAGTTTACTGTCAAATATTTAAAAAAACGTAAATTATCAATTAGTGAAAACTATCAAGCTCAGTTTCATTGTTATGTTTTCATTATTTTATCAGTAGTTTTTACCATTTTTTGCCTATTTTCGAATAAAAATGCAAATTGTTAACTAGAACTAAAAACTAACAAATACATTTAAAACTAACACTAGTTCCAACTTTTAGTTATATATTGTATCGAGTTCGTAGCACCTTCAACTTTCTTAAATGAGCATTCCAATCTTGAGGAAGTAACTATAAATTTATTTACAAGTATGTACACTTATTTACAATAGGAGCAGGAAACAATTGCTAAACATTCAGCAATTAGGTAGCAAACAGTACACTGTACTCTCAACAGTTACTCAGCACCACTTATCTAACGTAAACAGTAATTAAGAAATTACAAAAGCAAAACAAACATTCGCCCAAGCGAATAAAACGAGCCTCTCAGAAATCCAATCTGAGAAAAACTAACTGTGTTCAAGGCAGTTGGACAGCTATTTATACTTGGAAGAAAATTTCTACAACATTCTAGCAAAATCCGGAGTGTTCGATTCATTCACAAACTTAAATAATACATTCAAGAAAATTCTAGTGATAAAAAGAAAATCCCACGATATTACAACTCCGAGCGAAATTGTCTTCATGCTTATCAAATGTAGGGGAAGTGCAAAATCTACAAAATGTTACAGGGTCGGTATATAAATGATAAAAGTGATATCTTCAGATACTTTTGCAACATGTTGCCAGATAAAACCAAAACTAGTGAAATGTTGCAAGGCAGGAAAAACAACAACTATTTACAAAATTTGTAATATAAAATAATATTAAATCTTATCAATGGAGTTGTTGAGATGAATGCATGGATCTTAATACAGTCTGCGTACAAAAACCAAGTTATGTTTGTTTATACTTGGTATCGTGCATTGAGATTAAGTTGCCTTCAAATTAAATACTAACAGAGTAAAAGGAAAATAATAAATAAAGAAAATTAGTTGAATATGAACGAAGAAATAATTCTACGTAAAAATATTACTAAATACTAAAATAAAGAAATAATTAAAACAAAAAATTAAAAATATGGTGATACTTCATAGATTTACACGTTTCATAAACAAACAACGATAATTATTCTTATGAAACTTTTTTTCTTGAACTTTAACTCTGAATTTTAGATGATTTTGAAAATAAACGTATGTTACGTTAGTGTATTATGTCTTAACTAGATGTTGTTTAAAAATCAACAGAAAAAACATAAAAATGCGAAAAATATTGAAAAGAAAACTTTGAAACATGAGATGTATGGAGAAAAGTTGGAAAAATATTTCTTCCCGAAGAAGAGAGATTGATACTTTTGGCACAGTTTGTACAGATGTAATTTAATGACATATTTTTATACATTCCTATCGCTTTATATAGAATTCTTATAGCTATAACTTTTCTGTACGAATAATAAAAATTAAAAAAAAAAAAAAATACAAACTTGAATCACATTTGCTTATACTATTGAAATACTTATTTTTAAATAGATATTGAACTGAATACTGTTCCAAAAATTAATTTAGAAGACAAAATAAAGCAATTCATACCCGTCACGTTTAATTTCAAAGCTGTTGTTTTAATTATTTATAAGTGACCTTTTAACAGCAATTACTGTGGGGGTTCGAAAAATCAATACCCTTTTACTAATGATTTTCTATTCGTTAGCTATCCTGCAGAGAAGAGACCTTCACCGCTTAACAGCGACCTTACCTTGATGGTAATTACAATGCGAAGTCAAAAACCTTGGTCAGTAAAAGTAAATGTCCCAGATCTATGCTTTATATTTTATAGATATTTTTAGCCGATTTCAAAACTGTTAGCGGTGAATGTAATTTGACAATCAATTTGGAAAGCTTTATGAGAAATTGTACATGAAAAAGTGAGAAAAATATTTCACTTTTTTTTTTTTCAAATCTAAATTTAAACTCTTAAAGCAAAAAAAAAAAAAAAACTACATGTCGGCATAAAGCAGTGAGTAACCACCTCTAAGCAAGGGCTAAGGCAGGAGGATTTTTGCCTCCAACTCGGCTACTTTCGTATTCCATCCTGATGAGCGCACAATAAGCGCGAAACTGCAGTCCATGGATCGAAATGGCCGAGTTGGCGGTGTATTACGTGTCAGTGTTCTCTTATCCTTTTTTTTTAACTTTTGAGCTGTTTTTTCTTTTTAGTCAACAGATAAATTATTGTTTGATTTTCGGTTGCTTTATTTTCTTTTGTTGCACTCTTTTAGAGTCAATTTTTCATTTGTGTCAATCGATAAAATTATTAATCGAACAAAAGAAAAGAATAAAATACAATGGGAAGACAGAGGGACAAGAAAGTCTTTTTACAACACAAACAAATACAAACAATAATAATAATAAAAATAATAATAATTTTTAATGAGTAAAACAAACAAAAAGTTTTTTTAAAGCTGCAAATAAATTTTGCTTTTAAGGGCGTTTGCTTCTTCTTGGAATGAAGTCCCATTTCCAAAATCTCCTTCTCCCACTATTCAAAAAAGACTCCTGGGAACATCAATGCATTTATTGAATGTGATTACAGAAGTCTTCCCCAGAAACTCCCCATTAGAAATTAGTACCCTCTGCTCAGATTGGGGTGATTCTTTTATTTATTTATTACTTTTGGTCAATTTCATCTACAGCGCTTGAAAGGACTTGACAACAATGGAAAGTTAACCTTGATTGCTTCGTAAAGCCAAAAATAATAAAGATAAAGAAAAAGCACATGCAGATAATCTCCATGTGTATTTATTGATTTCTCAGCCTTTCATTATTTTCAAAAGTATCTGATCGAACATTTTTTTTTTTGTAAAAATATCTTTATCTTTTTCAAAATTATAGCTTTTAAACCACATCTTTGAATTTATAAAGAAACCATGGGAGGGACATCGTCCTATTTATCAATGTTTTCGTTCCGCTGGTCTTGGAGACTTTTTTTTAAACAGTTAACTAATTTATTTATTTTTAGCCAAAATTTATTTTCGTGAATGTTAAGCAATGAATAAAAGTAGGTAATACATTATGTATGTTCTTATGGCGCGGCACAGCAATATCTGTCGAGTATATCCATCTAAAGACCCACGTGATAGATTCGCCATAGCTGCTCTAATGAATACAATAGTACTAGCCCACACACTTCAAAGAATAAACTTGCTTTTACTGTATAATACTCATAGGTTTCAGTTTAAAACTGTAAAAGCACAGTAATAAACTGCAAAGCTAGCCATTTTACACTTTATTACTGTAAAACTGGTAATTTATAGTTTATTACCATAAAATTAGCTGTATTATACTGTAAAACCAATAGTATAATAGTAGCGGCAGAGGTTTCAGTTTAAAACTGTAAAATGCAATGCACAGTAATAAACTGAAACTATACTAGACAGCAGCTTAACTTGACAGCCAACGTCACTACGGGCGGAGCCAATACAACGTCACTACGGGCGGAGCCAATAAGAGCTCACACGCAGTCAACGATCTCCTCTAATTCGCTAAGTAGGCTGTGAGGTTTTATCTAGCTCGTTTTTCATAGGCTAACATCACGCAAACGTCACGCTGACGTCACGATGTTTTATCAAGAAAGGTTGCAGTGTAGTATAGCAATTTTACAGTTTATTACTGTAAACTAGCAATTTTACAATTCGTTACAGTATAGCAATTTTACAGTTTATTACTGTAAACTAGCAATTTTACAATTCGTTACAGTATAGCAATTTTACAGTTTATTACTGTAAACTAGCAATTTTACAATTCGTTACAGTATAGCAATTTTACAGTTTATTACTGTAAACTAGCAATTTTACAATTCGTTACAGTATAGCAATTTTACAGTTTATTACTGTAAACTAGCAATTTTACAATTCGTTACAGTATAGCAATTTTACAGTTTATTACTGTAAACTAGCAATTTTACAATTCGTTACAGTATAGCAATTTTACAGTTTATTACTGTAAAATCACTATAAAATTAGCTGTATTATAACTATAAAAACAACATTTATGTTTTACAGTGCATATAAAAGCGTAATAAGATGCACTTACCACTAGTAGACTAGAAAGGAAGTCATTTTTACATGCATTTAATTTACGCCTCATTTTAGACAAGGTAAGTTTCATTTTTAACCCCAATGGTGAAAAAGCATTATAGCTATAATAAGTATATTTCATAAAAAAATTTTAATACAAAATAAAGAAAATGTAATAACTAAAAAACAATGCGTGGAAAATCACGGATACATGAAAGAACCTCGTGTTCTTACGAAAGCGATATGTGATACATACAATTAAGTAAAACATGCTTGCATGATCCTTTCGACTTACATTTGATGCCACTGTCAAAATGCAGAACGACTGGCGTGTAAGACATATAGAGATGCTAAGAACTTACAAATAGCTTTTAATAAAAGTGATAAGTTAATATAGTAAAGTTATAAGAAAAAAAGGGCTCTAAAATGTTTAAACGCAAATCGTTTATTTTAAACTACACTTTATGCAATTCTGATTTTGTTTTTTTTTTGTATTGTAGATTGTTTGAAAAACAACCTTCTCGTTCTGGAATGTAAATAAGGATGGCGAACACCACTTTTATTTTAAACAACTGAACTAGTGACAAAACCAATGCAATAATACCACACATAGCAAAAACCGTTCATACTTCTGCTTCGGCGTTGCAAAAAAAAAAAAAAAAAAAAAAAAACACCTTCACATTAAGACATACCTTCGAATTTGAATCGAGTAGAACTTCACACGAAAAACTCATATATCGATATATTTTTTTAGTAAATTTGAAATAAGTGGATGGTATTTTTTTATTATAAATTTATGCTGCCAAAATCAAGCAAAATATTTATTAAGATCGAGTAAGTTTGTTATATGTCTTAGAACAAACCCTTTTTCGTAAATATTTTAAATAATTTTGTTACACAGATTTTATTAAACAATGCACTATATCAAATATTTTTACTTTGCATCATCATTAACTTCTGACTCCTCTCAATTTTTATGCAACCAGACAAATAAAATTTATTGTCACTCGCGCACTCAAAATTTGATCGCAGTGCAAGCACAGAAATTCAACTACTACCGTTTCGGGAGAAGAAAAATTATGAATTGTTAATTATCGTAATATTATGAATTAACTGGAAGAAATATCCATACTGTCGCACTATCTCTTCAATACACAGCAAAACACTTCTATTGCTAATATTGTGGAGAAATGTCATTACTGTCTGTTTATCTAGAGCTCGGTTTGATCGAATTTTGATTCCAGAAAAAAACGATTATTTCCGGATTATTGCCCTAACATTAGATGCACAATTGGATTTCCAAGAATGTTTTCTTCATAGCCATACTCTGACGCATTTGATCAAATTGTATGACAGAACATATAAAATGTTTTCTCAAGTGAATGTTTCAAAATTATTCAGTGTTTCTCTCTCAAAAAAAAGTTTTAAGAGAAGAAAAAGAAAAATATGGAAGAATATGGATGTTACACGACTTCCATTGTGCGTCTATTTCTTAGGTTTTTACAGTGCTATGTGTTTCTCCTAAATTAATACAAATTTTTCACGTTCAACTGTATGTAACTTTCCTACTTATATTTACTAGCTTCTAATTGTTATTCACACGCACGCGCGCACGCACACACACACACACACACGCACACGCACACAAACACGCGCACGCACGCACACGCACACAAACACGCGCACGCAATCACACGCACACGCACACACACACACACACACACACACACACACACACACACACAGTTTTTAAATTACAGAAAAAAGCAATCAGTCCAAGATGTAGTAAAACGTAGTTAGAAATTTTAACTGTTTTTTTCTTATTGACTTTTTTTTAAAATTCATACTCGGATTTATGTAAGATTAATACTTGGAGCTTTAGCTGACAGAATAATAATTTGAAAAACCCGATCGATAATAATTTACTGATTAATAATAAAACGAATACAGAAAGTGAAATAGAATTCTTATGTGCTTCAAAATTGTACGGGAATTTATAGAACTGCTTATAAAAATTAGGAAACATTTTCCTTCGGAAACAAAAAAAATACTTAAAAAAGAGAAATTTTTAAAATTCGAGTTAAAGTAAAGCTTTTCCAAATGCAAAAAAAATAGTCTATTTTGTTAGTATTAGTTGTAAAAAAATTTCTTTCTAGTCCAGTTGTACCACATACGAAATAGAAAATGTAGATTTATTAAATATAGATTTAAATACTGTTATGCTATTGTGACATTCCTTAGTGGGGGTGAGCTTTCAGCATTTAATAGTTATTTTCGGATTTTTAAAAACACAAATGAGACAGGAGACCAATTTAATCTTAATTTAATCACAACATTACGTGAATCGTTGATTTTACTTGTCAAGATGTTTTCTTCTTTCCTTGAAGTCGCAGCCATTTAAATTCTTATTTTCAACGACAGAAAATCTTTCCTCGTTTTCTATTCTCTAATTTTAAATTGCTAACAAATTAGTCCGATTTGTTTTCCCGCTGGCAATTGAGTATAAAACATACTAATGATATTCAATACACAGTTCTTTCCGAAAAATAAAACATTATTTATAAATATGAAGTGATCATTCACGTGGAATTGATTTTGGAACCGGTTTCCTTGATGATTCTCTAGGCTACTGTAATGGGATTTTTGTGTAATTTAGAGAAGCATTGCGGAGAATCAAATTGCTTGTTATAGGAAGTTTATGTCGAGTGATAGCCCATTTTATGTGTCTAAATGTATTGTTAGATACATTATATTTCATACAGAAAAGTACAATCCATTTAAGTGTAAAAAGTAACGACAGAAAAATGAATGAAGTGTCGCATAGAATAAAAATTGAGATCTGGACATAAAAATCTAGTTTCAGTAATTGAAAAAGAATTGCCTTTATAGAGATTTTATTCTCTTTTTTACCTGTAAGAACCGAAGAAAATTTTAATTATTAATCAAAAGATAACACAATTTTTGTTCTAAGCTTCATAACACCATTATTCACAAGCATTTCCCTTCTTGATTAGTGATTTTTTAAAATCTATTATTGAAGATTTTGAAACTAAGCATTATTGGAAACTTTCATTCTTTCTTTAGTTCACAACATCGCTTTAGCTACAATTAAGAAAACCACAAATCGCTAAATTATAGTCCATTCTCTAATAATTCACGCAGGAACATTATTTACGTATAGTCTAAAGGAGAACGATTGCAAACGGTTTTTTTTTTTTTTTCAAATTTCTATTTTATTGATTTTGAAAGAGGCACATTATCTTCAAGTGTTTCTCTTTGATCCACACAAAGTAGCAGACGCTTTTTTAGAAGTGTGCAATGCAGATCAGAAATCAAAGAATAGTCTGCAAGATCCATCGATATAAGATTAATCCACAGTTCTAAATGGACACCGATAAATTCAGAAAAATGAGGTGCTAGCACAAGTAAATACTATGTGTGGATTATATTCCGGTAAATACGGTAAGAATCTGTATCATCTGAAATTTGAGGCAACTATTCTTCAAACAAAAAAAAAAAAAAATGTTAGGTTTTTCTTTCCAAACTAAGAAATAGTCTGCAGACTTTAACAAGAACGTCCGACAGATTGTAAAAAATAGTTGTTTTTACAGCATAATACAGCTAACTTTACAGTTATAAACTGCACTGCTAGTTTACAGTAATAAACTAAAATTGCAAGATTCACAGGTTATTACAGTGCATCTTACAGTTTTAAACTTGAACCTCTGCTGAAAGTATTATACTATTGTTTTTACAGTATGGTAAAATTACTAATTTTACAGTTCATTACTGTGCTTTCACTGTTTTAAACTGGAACACCTGCTGCCAGTATTATACTGTAAAAACAACAGCTTTTGTTTTGCAGTGCACACGTCGCAGCGTCGTGCTGTTTCTGCTGCCGTTGCCTCACATTCCCCTATTTCATATTCTCAGCCATCAGAAATCAGTTTGCATTAATCTAGCTTTAAAAAACTTTCTCTAATGGGTGTTCACACTGCAAAAAAAATTCGAAAACGTTTCTGAAAATAAGAGAAACGTTTATGAATGTACCGGAAACATCCGTTTAAAATCAGCTTCCGTAAACAGTCGGAAACGTTTCTGAATATAGAAAAAACGAGAGAGGAAGTTGCGTAGCTCGATGCGCAACGAGCGAAATTGAGGTTTGGAAGAAGATTGAAACCGGAAACGGCGCCATATTAACGTATCGCATTTCAGCTCCTTTGTAGTTACTCTTGCTCGGTATAAAATTGGATCTGACGGGAACTGTTAATCCGTGAGGAATTTAATACAAACGAGGAATGTACAAATGGTATTTGCTTCGTTTTGGTGACATATAAAATTAATACGAAAACTGTGCTGTTTTTGCTGCCGTTGCCTCACATTCCCCTATTTCATATTCTCAGGCATCAGAAACCAGTTTGCAGTAATCTAGCTTTAAAAAACTTGCTCTAATGGGTGTTCACAGATACTTATATAAAGTACTTTTTAATAGTAACAACAAAGCAAAATTTTGCAAATTAAAACTAATCAAAATGAAATCATATAATCGCATGGTATCATTTTTATTTTAGGATTTTTTTCTTCAGCTGTTCAGATAATAAGTCATAAATGAGACAGTAAAATAGTTTCCTTCATGTTGACCTTTAAAGATTATTTTCTGTGAAAAAAGCCGTCTTTAGACAACAGCATATAAGAAGAATCAATCGAAGAATCAAAGTAAACCGGAGTGCATTTCGCAAAAAGTTTTAATTAATGTGTTTCACTTGCACTCGCAAATGAAGAAAAAAATAGTTCTAGTGTTGATTCGTGATGAAAGCGTCGTAGAACGGAACGGTTTTCCGAAATGCACTTTTTTGTCAACAAAAAAAAAAAAAAAAAAAAAAGAATTATTCATTTGTTTGTACGGATGTTAATGAGCTTCACATACTAAGAGGATCACGAACAAAGTCCTTCTGCCTCTGGGAAAACAATGGGAAAATTTATGACACAAAAAACAGAGAAGAAAACCTACGGCACCAGTAGGAATCGAACTTACAACCTCCGGCATACGAAGCAAAGCTTCTGCCACGATGCTACGAAGACTCCAGCTGATTTCAATTTGAGCTAAAAGTAAGGATTTGTAAAACTGAGTTTTGACTTTTTTGTGCAGGGGTGGCCAACCCGCAGAACGCGTGCCACACTGTGGAGAGCAGTAACAGCGGTACGCGAAGACTTTTTGAAAAAAATTCCAAAATTGACGGGAAAATTTCGATCTTAAAAGTATTGATAAAAACTAAAACCCTTGAACTGATAAATATAATGATATGACGATTAAGTGTCAGGAGGCTGGCTTACAAACTGTCTTACTACAATATTGCAAAGTATTCAGCATTAGCTTCGGACATCCAACGAAAGCTGTGACGCTACAGACAATGCTTTGTAAAGCATATTTGTGCTTGACACGAATTAAACTTTCGATGCTGTAGAATGGATTCTTGATCTGCAATAGTTTCAGCTACGGGTGATGAAATTTTTAAAAAAGTTAACTCCGCAAGTAAAATTAAGAAACCAGATTGAACAAAAATTTGTATGATTGCACAAATGAAGATCCTTAAATTGTTTTTGTTCCATTACTTGAGAATAATTTGGGAAAAAAACTTCAAAAGTATCCTCGAATTATTTATCGCAAACTCCTCGCCAAAGAATGAGACTTTTTCTTTGCTGGTGACCCTACAGAGTTCACTGTATTAACAAACTACGAATTAGAGCTCTGAATGTTTTGTGAACTTTTCCCAGGAGAAAGAAGAGAACATGGCAAGTTACTCCGTCATTGAAATGTGCAATAGCTCTGTCCAAAGGAAAAATAGTCATAAGATTTTAGAATTATAGGGAGTGTGTTTTTTAAAATGTCTGTAAGGAAAGCAATGCGGATTTGCTACTTAGGAATGAAGAATGAGCAAATGAATTTAGCTATGTCATCTCTTATTATCCGGCGTTTAAGTAATTTAAATTTAAGATAGTACAAAAAAAGTTTCCTAAACCAGTATAGGTCATCTACATTCTTTTATGATGAAACTTCAGTTTCTTTCTCTCTACTTTGGAGAAAAAAGAATAAAACATTAAATTTAATACTGAAAGTATCAACCCAAATTTAATAATTTTCCAATGATATATGGAGAAAATTTTACACCTATTTTAAGTATACATTCAGTGTTAGGTTTGATGATTTTCAGGATCATAAAAAAAATGCTGATCTTTTCAAATTCTTTGTCTATTTCTCTGCAAGACACTACTTGTTACCCTTCTGAAATCCAAATCAGAATTACTGACCTTTTGCATTGGTAATCAAATATAAGAGCTTACTTCAACAGAAAGTCATCCACGTTATATAGAAATTTGGAAATTTGTACCAACAAATTTTTTTTCACATTTACACACTTTAGCCGTCTGATGCTGTTGTAGATTTGGTTCAAAATATGCTTCCAAACAAATATTTTTTGTTATGAATGCAGAAAATCTAAATACCGTTGAATATTAATTGATAGCACTTAAAAAACTTAAACTTCTTAGAATTCTCAAGAACTTATCCTAAAATTAAAGACTTTGTAAAAAAAGATAGACTCATAAACCACAGTACAGACTGTTTAATTTTTAGAATAGAATGTTTGATGTTATTTGTTTCTTTTTTAAGCATAAGCCAACTGACAAAACTTTTAAAAGTGTTTATTAACGATAACTCTTAAGTTCGGACTTGTTTTATCTTTATTATCATTTAGATTTCAATTGCTCAGATTTACGAGAAAAAATGTTTTATTTGAGTAAGAATTACGTAGTCAGCGAACCTAAAATCTATTTTTAACTTTTTAAAAATGTTCAGTTTTTTTCAGAAAAATACAATGTGGCACGCTAAGCTTTTTCTCTCCAGATAGTGGCACTCTCCCTAAAAAGGTTGGAAACCCCTGTTTTAGTGAATAGCTCATTTAAATTTTCACATCACGTTTTGTCTAGTGACAGTCCTGCTAAATTGAATTCCATGTCCCAACACAGTTATTTTTTTATTTAAATGTTTTTTTTTTTTTTTTGAAAGCGTTGCAACTTTGTATAATGATGAAAGAGCTACAGTTAAATACAAAAGGCATTAATAACATGAGTTTAAAACGCTAATGTACTTAATCTCAGATATATCGATGTAGAACCCAGAAGCTGAAAACTTTCGTGTGAATCACAACACGTGCTCCTTCTTATGTTGATAACTTACTGAGGATCTCTTAAAGCTGTTACCAATGTGTGTGCATGTATTAATAAAAAATGTTTTCAAAACATCAATTCTTACCTTCAAAAAAATTGGAAAATTTTCATTTTAAAAATATGCAGGCAAAGTGAAAAATTAAATTTTTTTTGGAGAAATATTTTTTATTTGACTATCGAAAATATTTTTGATCAAATGAATGAGTAACTAAAAAAATCAATGAATAAATGAATAGATAATAAAGCACTAAACGAACAAGTAAGCCGAATTATTTGATTAATGTATGATAATTAAAAAATGAGTGAATAAAATAGCGAAGGAAAAGAAAGTAAGTGAATAAATGAAAAAAAGAAGTGAATTATTAAGTAAAGAAATGTAAATGAGTGAATTTATGAATGAATACCTGAGTGTTTTAATAGGTGATTAAAATGAGTAAACTAAATAAAGTATTTTACTTTGCCCAGTGGCGGCGCCAGCTATGGGGCAAGGGGGGCAATTGCCCCCCTGTCGGGAACGTCTTGCCCCCCCATCGGGGAAAATTTCGTGCTTCGTCGGGAAAAAATTTCCGACGATCAAATTTTCCGACAGAAATTTGAGCGCCGAAAATGTTTCTGATTCCGACGGATTGGTAATTTTCTTCGAATAAAATCATTCAACGAAAAAAACTATTTTTTTTTTCTAAAACATTCTCAGTATTCGACAAATTACACGATTTCAGACCAATTTCGAACACGAGAACCTTCGGGAAATGGTAGCAACAAGAGGAATCGGCGAGCTGCCGTCGTATCTCTTGGACGAACGTTAAGTTCTGCTGGAGAAAATTATTTTTGTTCAGGTTGAAAAGGGCAAATCTTCCTTTTTTTTTTCTCACCAGCGGTTCCAACCAGGGTTCCCATCCGCAAATCGCCAGCAGCATGGCAAACGAACATTCATTGTCACTTTCTGAGAATCTGATAATCATCAACGACAAAATAGCTGCTTAATTGCCCTAACCTCATTTAAGACCAGCCGCTAGACACGTGTTTCTCTGAGGGCTTTTGTCACCCACCAACTGTCGAGGAGCGCGGGGATTAGACCCCTTTTTCCTACTTGGACGGCGAATGCCGCGGGCTCCCGCGCATTGCATAGCGAGCTAAAGAAGCGAAGCACACAGCCCACCCAGTTCTAACTCGAAAACTTTTCATTCACGGAGTTACTTCTTTCTTAGCAAGAAGAAAAAAATTGGAACAATATTTGAACGAATTAAAATTTAACAGAATAGAACAGATGTAAATCATCTCCAGAACTCAGAAGTAACTGGGTAAGTGTGTTATAAACTTTTGGAATGCTTTTTTTTAACAATAGGAGCAGGAGCAATTTGAATTTGATGTTTTCTTTTTTCTTTCTTTCATTTAAAAATGTGCACATTTAGATAGCAACGAGTTAATAATTAAATCTACACACTTTGTGTGTTTGGAGGCGAGGGAACAAAAAGTGTTGATACTTTTGTTTCGCTCCTATTTTTCTCTCTCAAGCAGAATAGTTTATAAGCTAATTATTTTTATTTATTAATTTCAATTACACTTCATTTGTTTTTCATTTCCTTTTTTCGTTTCGTGTATCCTCTGAAATTCTCAATCCTCATTTTTAAGGATCCCCATTTTCAACCCCCGACGCAACAAGGAAGGGGGTTATAAAGTTGACGTGTCTGTGTGTTTGTCGATCTGTGTATCTGTCTGTGGCACTCTAGAGCCTAATCGGATGGACCGATTTCAAAAAAAAAAAAAAATTGTTTGAAAGGAGAGTTGATCGAGATTGTTCTTAGCTAGGTCGCGTCTTCGAATGACATTAATTAACGAAGATAGTAATTAAAAACCTTTAAAACGTTTTTCCCTATTTTTGAAGAGAAAAAATACTTGAAAAGCTAAAACAACGGTATCAAAAGAAAGAAAAAAAATGCGTCTGATAGAATGTGTTTGGAACTTCCATGTTATATAGCATTCGAATATTAACTAACGTTTTTTAGCAAATGCGGCTTAGCCTTAAATTTATGATATTAGATATAGTATATTACGATTTACGATTGTCGGTCGACGGGAAAAGAAAACTCAATGATTTAAAATGTTTTTCTGTCGCCATTTTCTATTTGTTAACAATTAAAATACTAGTAATTGTATAAAGCAGTAAGAAACCGCTCCTAATCCAGGGCTAAATTGATTTTAGTATGAGGTTTTAAAAGAATACTCAATTTTTCCTCTTTATTCTGCTTTTGCGACTGACAAATTTACTAGTAAGGAGTATCTTTCCTTTTCCGTGTTTACCTTGTCCTCTCGAAAAAAATTAAATATATTTAAATTTAAAATGCTTTTGAGCAGTGTAGTTCATTTTAATCTGGGTCGGGGGTTTTAAAAATTTTTAATCTTTGTACTTGTACTATTTAGTTTTAGTTTCATGGTAAGAACGATTACCTTTCAATCGAATGCATCATAAAAAAATTGAAAAACTGGGGACAGGGGGGGGGGTAACTAAATTTTTGAATTATACCTGTGCCCCCCTGTCGGGCAAGCTTGCCCCCCTGTCGGACATTTCCTAGCGCCACCTCTGACTTTGCCCCATGCAGTTTGCCCCATTCACTTGACTAATTGTATGAAACATGTAAAATACAAAGAAGCTTATTATTAAATAACTAAATACTGCACCGAATATTAGTAGGTCTCAACTAATATTTAAAACACTGATGGAATGGCCTTCGCTTATATGAATCACGTTTGACCCAAACAGTTCTGGTTCAATAAAGCTGGATATTGTTTTCGACGTTTTGCTTCATTAAAGCGGCTGATTCAATTAACCGGGGTCCACTGTAACAAGTTGATAATTTTATCCTTTTGCAGTAACAAAAATAATTTTTGACTTACAACAAAATTACATTACGAGTACTGTAAAACGGGTTGTATTCGGAACAAAACTTCTTGACCATACAAAGAAATTCTTCACAAATATACCGCCGGGAAATTTTTGCCAATTAATTTTTGTTTAGAAATGGAGAATCATAAGAGGTATAAAAAAATATGTTTTTGTCAATGTGGCAACACTATTGTCTTATGAGTAAGGCTGCAAATGGAACGCTAAAAAAACATCAAGATTTCATCGTCTGCGAAACTTTGTATGTAAGTACATACCTCTTTATATTTCAAACCTAAGAATAGTATATTTTGATTGTGCAACAGAGTACCACATTAGAATAGACAACATTTTTAACTGTGTTATAAAAATTAAAAATTATTTAAAATGTCTTAGGATAAGGATTTGCGGGGTGAAGAGAAACACTTTTTTTTATAGTTCCAGTTCAAACTTATTTAAAGGAAATTCAAGATTCTAACACTAGTTCTCCTAGTCAAGACACTGACAAGGTTTTATTATTGTTTATGTCTTCTGGAGAGCAAATAGATTTCAGAACGACAATGATAGAAAGTTCCAGATTTAAAAAGATTTTTACTCCAGGAGACTTTTTTTTACTTTGAAATACAAGGAGGAAAAGTCATACAGACTCTATGTAGCAAAAGTCCAGTAGACAGACAACGATGAATGCCTGGGAAACTCTAACAAAACGAGATCCGAAACCCAGAGAGAGAGACTTCAAGAAACTAAGGAAAAGGCAGCGTTCTCTTTCCTCCCAGAAATGTTATGAAAAAACTTAAGCCAAACTCGTATTAAGAACAAGATTATTTTTGTGGATGACATGAGTGACTTCAATTTTTTTAATTCTTTGTTTTCAACTCAAATGCAACTTATTAAGATTATTTTAATTTTTTACGAGTTCAAAATTATTTATGAAATTGAAAAATCATACGTTTACTGGGAAAAAAAATTAATTCTTTATGAAATTTCTATTGTGGCTTCGCGACTTGTTTCAAAAAAAAAAAA
>JAXGGA010004359.1:0-89336 GCA_038373865.1 Uloborus plumipes
CAGAATGTGTTCTGCAGAGAAGATAAATGTCGGTTTCTCACCACTTGCAGCAAAATGGTCAATGCAGCTTTTATTACTTCTCAAAATGCTATTATATGTAATTTCCTGCACCTAATAAAAATTCCACAGCACCAAATAGACTCTTCATGACCAGTTTAGTACTTTTAATGAAAAAAATAACTGTAAATTTAATTGTTATGACGATTTTTATATCTGTTCTACTAATAGGGCATCAGGCCTTGGAGCACACATGGCCCATTCTTCTTCATGTTCTATTAAGAGTACATAAGGTGCTTAGTAGTGCTAAAATCATGTTTTTTTTTAAAACAAAACACTACTTTCTGTTAAATTATTGCCTCATGACTATAGTTTTTATATTTTAAGGAATTTATTGAATAAGTAGATGCATATTATGGTCTGTTTATATCAAATTACGCACACTGAAATGCATTTTTATTTGATTAGCCAATAGGCGAAGTAAAAATTTGTCCTTGTTGGAAGCCATTCAGTGCCTAAATAGTCTGGATGATTCTGATTTAGAAGATGTAGACTTAGATGGGTCTGATGATGAATGGCAGCCATCAAATTATGGTTTGCCGCTCTTGATACTTGATGAAGAGAAAGATTCCATTATTTCAGTATGGCTATAACAAACTCTTGGTTAGAGTATAAACAGGATGCCGCTTCGTTAGGAATTACACGTAAAGATCAAATGGATTTGCTCGATTTCAGGTTTGATGTAGCAGAAACGTTGGCATTCGCAAAACAAGCAACAGCCGCTACTAAACGTGGGAGGCCATCAGGAAATAGTCCTGCTGTACCACCAGCGAAGAAAAAATTATACCCAGCTGTTAGACCCTGTGGAGATGTGAGGTATGATTTAATAAATCACATGATTGAGAGAAGTTCGAAACAGCAGAGGTGCAAATTAGAAGGTTTTACATATAAAACAACTTCTTATTATGAAAAATGTGAAGTGTATCATGTTTTCATGCGTGAAGGAATTGTTTCAAAAAAATTCACACCAAATAAGTGTAAATATACTTAGAAATAAATGTTCTCCTTTTTACTTAATAACAGCCTGGTGTCCTACTATTAGAACACTTTTTAATTAGTTTCGTAATTGGTGGAATCTCATAATATTACATATTTAACATATTTACATGCATTATAGCATATATAACCATTCATTGATTTTTTATCTACCATATTAAAAATTCAGGGCCGAAGGGGTTAATACACCACTACACTCATATTACCCAATATAATATACACAAAGAGGTAATAAAACATAGACATTTTGTATCACATTTTTCATATTGGGCATTAAAATGCACACACACATTGCTCTTAAACACTACACCACTAATCCATGAAAATAGTGCAACTTGTTTGGTGATGAAATAAGGACGAATGAGAGTCCCCCCCCCCCCACCCAACCAGCTTTTGCTTTTTTCTATTGTAGACAATGTTTACTGTTTGCCAAGCAAGTGGTTGAAAACCATCAACAAATGAGGCAGTGAGAAGCAAAGGAAAGTAAATGGAGCCTACCATTTGCACAAGCTATCTCCAAAGTTTTTAAATTTAGCAAATGCATCCCTTTGCTTCTCACTGCCTCAAATGTATATTTATCCCTTTGCAATAGTATCAAGACATACACCTCCAGTAAATGTTAAATTGTTGAAAGCAGAGAGTGATTCTTGACACTCTCTTCAACTCTTTATATAAATCTCCCTTCCCCTCACAACAGGCTCAATATTTACCCAGAAGAAATTGTCTTACTTAAAAACAATATTTTGTGACTTTTTTGAAGGAAAAATCTATCAGGAACCCATTGGGAACTGTTAAAGAATATATTTGAAAAAATATGTGATATATAGTAGTCACAAAAGTCGAAGGGTGAAGTGGGGAGAGAAAATGGTATTAGCTAAAATGTGCTGCATGGACTAGTCATGTTAAGCTACTACTTTTCATAAACTATTGATTAACAATAACTTTAATATAGTGTTCTTTCTTTAGTAAAAATGTGTTTTACATTAGGGTGGAGTGAAGAAATATATTTTTGAATTTTGAAATGCGTAGAGTTCTAAACGTTGCCTTTAGCATTACTAGATCACTATTAAAATTTTAGCCTCTTAGGGTGATATCCTTAGGTTTCAAAATGGCCCTAATAAGTGCAAAGTTGGAAAAAATCGACCTTTTTCAAAAGTTTCTTATAAAATTGAAAACATTTTATTCTGAAAAAGTCTCTTGGATAAAATGTAAAACTTAGGTAGCATTATTATCTACAAAGATTTTCAGTTCAGAAGATTACTTTCTTAGGGTTTCACTCAAGCCTCAAGTAGGCCAAAAATTGACTTTTTTTTCTATTTTTACACAATCTTACAAAACAAAGATAGATCAAATGCACACAAAACATGTATTTTGACAGACTAAACTTTTTAAAACAGGCAAAAGGTAAATTTTAATATCTATAGTATATAATTATTGATTTTATTTGAATATCATTTTAAAGTCCAGCATGATGACCCTGATACTGCAATACAACCATAAAATCAAATATCGAAAATTCTCCCTATGGCAGCACTGGATGGATATTAGATATTAAAATAATGATGCAGATTAAAAGTTGGTAATTGTAACGTAACACAGTGTAAAAATATAACATTAAATGTATACTTGTGAAAAAAAATTTCAATTATGTGTTCAAAATAGTTATTTTGTGTGCTTTTAACCTATTTTTGTTATGTAAGAACGTGTTAAAATCAAGAGAAAAAATTTTAATTTTGAGAGACTTAAAAGAAATAATGCTATTGAAGGAAAAATTTTAGGAGAGAATAATGTTTCTCAGAGTTAACATTTACAAACCCAAGCATTTTCAAAATTATATATTTTCAATTTTGTAGACTAATTAAAAAAAATTTCCACCATTTTGGACTTTTTTGCGGCAATTTTTGAGCCTAAAGATACGCTAGGAGGCTAATATTTTAATGGTAATCTAATGATGCTAAAAGGCAACTTTTGAGATCTCAGACATTTAAAAATGAGGGAATTCATTTGTTTCACTCCACCTTATTGTACATGAATGCCCTCTTCCATACACCATGAACAAGTTTATATTTTGAAAAGGTGTATTCCCCCCCCCCCCTCCCCACTTTTCCATTTTCAGATAGATACACCCTTTCTTTAAGATGCCTTGGAAAAACATTTGTGTAGCTTACCGTCTACTGTGACGATCAGAATCCAGTTTTACTAAATTCACTTTTACAGGATCTCCATCGTGCAATAAAATTTCCATCTGCCTTAAAAGGGTGTCCTGCAAAATAGATTAAAAATACTCAAAACAATAAATTTTACTGTTTTCAACTAAAACAGATAAAAAGCATTGAAATGACAGCATATAGAATAGAAAAAAATAGCATATTAACAGTAGCAAAAATACAAGGACTGAGTTTGAGCTGAGAAAAAATAGTGCCTGTAGTCTCAATAATATACAGCAGTCTTGATAACTCCAAGTCTTATACCTCAAATATTCCGTCATCTTGAAGTTTTCATTGGGTCCCAAACATTTAAGAAGTCTGTGGGAACTTCCTATAAGTCAAACAACATATAACTCAAAGCTTTTAGCCAGTTCCTTGGGGACTTTGAATTATCAAGATTTGACTGTATGTGTTACAAAAAAGCATCAACAGAAATTTATTGCATTCAGAGACTGGCGTCATTTTTTGATAGCACTGGAAACAAAATGAACCCATTTAGGTGCACACCATATAACTAGACACATTTCACGTAAGATCATGAACAATACAGAATATCCATTTATGTTACTTATCCTTTCTCCACTGGTTTCTATTTCATTACTTTTTTTGTAACAGTTGGACACTTTTTAAGGCAGTTATAGTTTTCATTTCATTTTGCAAAAAATTCTGGATATTTGGACTAATTTATTAACTACCTGTTAACTATCAAATAAATTCTTTGTATATAAAACTAAAAACCTTTTATTTATCTATTTATTTCTTTATTTGTGATTCATTCATTTCAAATCAAACATTTTCATTTTATTATGTTGAATAAGCAAGATACGTTGACATCCAATTCCTAAAATAACCTACATGTTTAGTGACATTTGCAAACTGTTATTTTAAGAATAAAGCAATGGTTTGGCATAAAAATTTTGAAAATAATGAAAATGCAATAAACAAACTTTCAAATGGAATAGTACACTTTTCAAACTGGTAAATGAAAATGGTCCATTTGATGATACTTATACATCTCATATTATGATTGCAATTATAGTCAGGGGGTGGTTCTTTAGTTGTGATACATTTAGTTTGATGCTTTTTTTCTGAATCATTAAAGCTAAAATGTTTCTCTTTATTTACTTGTAGTTTCATAAGACTATATTTTTAAAAACTGCTTACATTTTCAAGTGCTTCACTATCCGAAAAATTTGTGGATTCATTATGCAACTCTCTCACTTTCAGGAAAGTTGAATTTTTACTGTATTTACTGAATATGATAAATTAAATGAACAATTAAATGAACTTAGAACAGTTAGGAGCAAAATACTTAAGAACTTTAATCTTAGTTTTTTGTCTTTCCTTTCATTTCCTTAGGCCATCATAAAAAATGTACTTTTTATTTACTTCCTGTTTATCAGATTCATGCTTTGACTCTTTTTTTTTTAAAAAAGCAAGGGGGGTGTTCAAAATATCGTTTTAAAGAAAACCTTCAACTGTTAAGCACGTAAATACATTTGTTTTCTTATTATTTCCTTAAAAAATGTCAAAATTTTTTGCTAAAGGGAGCAGGGTTGCCAGACGTCCCGGATTTCAATGGACAGTCCCGTTTTTTGAAATATTGTCCCGCGTCCCGGGGAACTTTGATACGGGACGGCTAAAGTCCCGTATTCTGGCTGAAGCAGCATTTTACAAAACGAAACATTATTTTCAGAAAAAAAATACAGTAAAACAAAAAATGTGAAATAGAGTGATAAGAAAATTGATTGAATTATAATATTTTCCTGTTCTGAAGTAATGTTATTGTTCTATTCATTTAAAGTAGAAATTACTTTGACAATTAATTCAACAAACGTTCATTGTAAAAGTGGTGTATCTCCTTATCTCCTTGTAAATGATTTTACTACGCTTTATTATATAAAAAGCCCTTCTCAATTTTTCAATTATATACGTGTTCAGTAGGGCGGATCGAAAAAATCGAAATTTCCCGAATCGTTTAGCGGTAGCGCGGAAAAGTTGTGTACTGCCATCAGTAATATGGGTGGGAAATCTTAAAGTTTTTGGTTAATATCTTCATCCGCCTCAAAGGACCTTAAGTTCCAAAAATTGAACAAAAATGACTAAATTACAAAAAATAATAAATAATACGAGATACAGTTTATAAGTTAGGGGTAGAGCTTAAAAGTTGCTCAATGGAAATAACTTGAATAATGAAAAAAATTAAAATTATAGGTTAATATCTTCTACCGCCTCATCGGCATCAAATTTTGGGAATTTTGACGCATTTTGGAGCTTTTCTGTATAACTGTTTACTGCTTGCATAATGCAAAATGCAAAATTTAAAATGAATTGAAATCACACTTACCTCATTTTATAAGATAATAAACTTTATTTTACCACTCAAAAATACAAATTTCAAATTATTATTGATTAAAATCATTTTTTTGTCTCAAATGTTGGCATGAGTTTTCTGGATTCCAATGTTGCTCTAATAAATCGATCTCTGTTCTGATACTCGACTGTTTTCCTTGAGGCCTCAGTGACTAATTTTACAATTCGCTCAATGGCTTGCATGTGGGATGGAAATTTTAAAAAACCCCAGTTGTCCATTGGCTTACTGTCTTGTATCATCTTCAGAAGATCTCGAGAATTTATGTCTCTGAGAACTGGAGGCGATGTCACATTACACGCCTGCCAGTCAATGAGATCTATACAGTCGGTAGCTCCAAAGTTAACAGCAGGAATACAGAATAGTCGAACACTGTTTCCCTCTGAGCTAATTTTTCTTGCCTTTATAATTCGCCGAGCTGCAAGAGCTCTAATTTGGACTCTCTCATCTGTTAACATGGCTATAAGAAGATTTTCTGCAGCCGCAAAGTAAGCATTGCGAGAAATAACTGGATCGATTACGTCCCGATACTTCGTAGGCAAGTACCGAGAGGAGCTGATAAAATGCCACAGGTGTCTAGCTCCGTCTTTTATAGAATGGTAAATTTTAATTCGGAACCATGATGGTGCGTATACTCTTAGAATGAACACAACCAAAGTTAGCAGCTCATTTGATGGGTCTGATGTAGATATATATAATCTCAGAATTCTATTGGCAGTTGTTAGCCATCGGGCCAAGTTTAACGTTCCCGGTTCCCGATTAGCTAGAACTGAAGAACAAACGCCAGAACTAATGGCTGTGAAAATGTCTAACAGGTATTTCTAGTCTGAACTGAGAGTGGTGTGATCAATGCTTGGCAACTCACATTCAATACTATTAAAAGCAACTATTGGAAGCTTTTCACAATCTTTGAGGTTTCGTCCAATGTCTCTGGTGTAAGATGTAGGTCCAGTTGACTTGCCGTCTATGAACTCAAATAGATGTCGGAGTGGCAACTCATTAAAATGAAGCAAGCAGATAATCCATTGGACTGGTTTTCGAAGTTTCAATTCAACCCGGCGAATTACACCATTAAATACGCCTGTGTTCACTACAGTACCGTCACATCCAAGAACAACAAGGCTGCTAAAATCATCCAATAACGCAGTTGTTGCATATTCGAAAATGCTACTAGAAATGTCATGACTGGAACCACTTTTAGGTGTAACATGTCCCATGTACGTAGAACCCGGCTCCGATACAATTGAGTAATGCGCTTCTACAATTGTTCTTTGGAACTTTTTGCCCTCAAGGGTTTCTGACATTAAAGTTTTGTCATGCCGTCCATCGAAATAAAGGCCAGATAATCTGTAACAATTTTCATTTGATTTTGAGGCCAAAGTTTTATAAATTCTAGATTTTTCCCTCAGTATTTTATTTTTGTCTGTGACTAGGCTCGTATCTGATTCCGATATTAATCCCAAATCTTGCATAACACTCGACGCAATAGCAGCCGTGGCTCTGTTCGATACACCATATCTTTGACTGACAAGAACGGTATTATTAAGTTTTAAACGCATTTGAGCTCGCCTTGTGGAAGCGTGTTTGGTGTCCGTCTTGCCTTCCTCTTCCTCCGTCTTCACCTCCATCTCATCTTCTGCTTCATTTTCACTTGCATTCTTTACTAAGTAGCTTGAAGGAGAAGAAGATGCTTGTTTATCAGATCTATTAGTATTCTTTCGCATTTGGCGCTTCTGGAGCCGCTTTGTTTCTGGAACATCAATACGTCCAATGTACATTTTTCTTTCAGTTCTTTGGTCAATAAGAAACGCCTGCTCTGTTGCAGGAACTTTCTTTTTTTTCGGACAGATACACTCTTTAAAAGTTGCGCATTTGCAGGCAGATATGTATGTCGAATAGTTTTTTTTTTTTTGCTTCTATTTTAAAGTTCTCC
Organism: Uloborus plumipes; assembly: GCA_038373865.1. Classification (NCBI taxonomy): domain Eukaryota; kingdom Metazoa; phylum Arthropoda; class Arachnida; order Araneae; family Uloboridae; genus Uloborus; species Uloborus plumipes. Next base: position 7,565 of record JAXGGA010004359.1, read on the forward strand.
TATTTAAAGTTCCTATTTGTTTCATACGAAGAAAATATGGACAGTTACATTTTTTGGCAGAACGCCAAAATTAGTTTGCTATCATTGTGCAATATGCCAGCAGTAAACAGTTTTTCAGAAAAGCTCCAAAATGCGTCAAAATTTCCAAAGTTTGATGCCGATGAGGCGGCAGAAGATATTAACCTATAATTCTATTTTTTTTTATGCTTCAAGTTGTTTCCATTGAGCAACTTTTAAGCTTTACCCCTAACTTATAAACTGTATCTGGTATTATTTATTATTTTTTGTAATTTAGTCATTTTTTGTCCAATTTTCGGAACTTTAGGTCCTTTGAGGCGGATGAAGATATTGACCAAAAACTTTAAGATTTCTCACCCATCTCAGTGATGGCAGTACACAACTTTTCCGCACTACCGCTAACCAATTCGGGAAATTTCGAATTTTTCGATCCGCCCTAGTGTTCAGCTACTATTAGTCACTAGATTTTTTTTTTTAATCAATCAATCTCTTCTTTTTTTTTTTTTTTTTCAAATTTGCTTCGCTTCGCTTTTATACTAAAAGATGTAACTAAATGTTATTCCATTTAGCAAACAAATACGCGTTTTAAAAACATGAAGATACAGTACATAATTTTTACAATGAGCGACAGAAATATAAATTACAGTGAGTTTTATGGCATCCTAAAGACCATCAATAGAAAGAATTATTGCAGCAGTAAAATCTAGTAGCAAATATGATTTTAAAAAAAAGGAATTTCCCGAGGTTATATAAGAATAATTATCATGTTATAATATTGACAAAAGTACAGTTTTTCCCCTAAAGATATTGAATACTGATTTTTTTTATTTGTTTTAGGTTAACTTTGTATAGTGAGTTCAAGTAGTAAGGTTTAATTCTATGTCTACTCAATTGTAATCAAAATTTTTGTTAATGACTCATTAAAATTATTTTGCGTTCGAATTTCCCTATTGGTACGTCTAGCTTTTTGAAAAAGTACGTAATAAACATTAGTCATCAGTAGAAGCGACTATTATGTCTTTCACGCCAAGACAGGCCTATCATTTGGGACATCAGGATGGGTGGTCAATGGCCTCCCTCTGGTTTTGGAAATTAATGTATTTTCATATAAGTGGGAGCACATTTTTTGCGCTCCCATTTTTTTTGCATTTTTTGGTATAATTTTCCATTGAAATTTGGTATAATTCCCCCCCCCCCTCCAACCGACAACATTTGAAATGACGGACCTGCATCAGGAAAAAGGGGGTTAACAGCAGGGAAATACGAATTTTCACAATAATTACTGGAAAACCTTTCCCCACCAATATTCATGACGAAAAATACTATGCAATGGTAAAAAATGAAGTTTTTATTCATATGATCATTGTGAATTTTTTTTCTTTATTTATATTTGTGGGAAGCGTTTAATATCAAAGTCAAGATTACAAAAATTCAACCTTTAGACTTCATCTCTCAATCTCCCCCCCCCCCCCAAGAGCCTGTCCCGTATTTACAGTTCTTAAATCTGGCAACCCTGAAAGGGAGTATCAGTAAATTGACATGCTATTTTATCCTAACACTTTACAATTAGATTGCAATTTATTATTACCTCTTGCTCTTGGGTGAAGCTTTTTATGTCTGCATTTATCATTATTTCAACTTGGTCAATAAGATTTTTAGGAGATTTAACAATTAAAGATGCAGTATCATAAGAAGAAGCTCCTTGAAGATCAAACACTGTTAACCGGAATAAATACCGTCCAGATATTAAACCAGTCAGCTTCAGAATAGGAGTTTGGTCAGAATTTTCTAAAACATACTTCAAGAAAGGAACAGATTAGACTTCATTAGATTAAGTACATTCAAACAGATTTAACACTTACAAGAAAAGTTTTTATGATACACAATGGATTATGAGTGATTTTCAAAATAGAGGAATGTTTTTGTCCTTAAACACTCCAGATAATTTAGCACTCTTTCTAGAGTTTTTTTCAACTTTAGATATGTTTAATTTGCTGTTATTCTTTATTTGAACAAAAAAATTACTCTTTTTTCCATTAAAAACTTTAAAACAACATATTAAAAGTAAAATGTCATTAGCATGGATGTCCCCAGGAGCTATGTCTACATTTTTGAAGTAGTATATAAGACTAAAAAAGTGTAATGTGTTTAAATGAGTTGCAAGCAATTATTTGCACAAAAAATTATTTAAAAAAATTAAATGCTTAGCAAAAGAACTAAAGTTTGTCCCAATATTTCATTTTTTCAACAAGTACATGCTTTAAAAGTTGGTTATACATACACATTTCATTTTTACAAACAACAAACAGACTAAAAAACAAGTTTATCCTAGGAAACAGGTAAGCGTTTTAGAGTAGAATGCAAATAGAAGCATTTGCAGTATTTTGGGAACAAAAGTTAAATATTAGATGACTACATCATTTCTGTCATTAGAATAGATAATAATTTTCATAATTGTTTCTTTTTAACCGATTTGCCTTTTAAAGTAACTTTGATAGTTTTAACTATCACTGAAAGAAAAAAAAATAACAATTATTCCATGGTTTATAATCTCATTAAAGTTCATATTTATCATTGGCTTGGATTTTCTTATGTCATTAGAATGGATAGTAACTTTCATTATCAATTTGTTATAACAAAAATGTTTTACTAATATGCATGTAACTTTGGTATGCTTAAATGCCAAACAAAGAAATTTTAGTAGCAATTATTGTGTGGTTTTTAATCTCATTTAAGTTCCAATTTGAGATTAGCATGGAATTTCCTATCCACACAAATGATAAATGACTTATGAATTATTTTTTATTTATTTTTTAAAGCTCTATTGACAACCTGTAAAAGTTTTAGGACACTTTATAAGCAAATCCTATTTTGTTTTTCATAAATTTATTAACGATAATTCTGTTTCGTAAAATAGTCTCCTAATATGAAAATCCCTCATATACTGTCAGTTTAGAAAAGTAAATATCATATTTGGCAGGGGTAACATATTCTCGGAATTCTCTTTAGTAATTAGTTTAAAAGACAAATATTTTATTCTGCCAAAATAGATGGTTAATCTAAAGTACACAGAAAATAATAAATATTTATACTTGAAATATTTACTTAGGCATTTAGTTTTTGTGCTTTTGTTTTATTTTAAAATGAATGGAAGAAAAATCTCAAATTTTGGATAATGCTTGGAAATTTTTATAACGTTTTGTCTTGCTCAATCTCTTTACAGTTTGCTGATTTGTAGCAGTTTTAAAAATAGTTTTGGTCAAATTATTTTTTAAAGTGAAAAGAAATCATACTTAAGAAGGAAATCAAGGGACAGCTTTAAAAAGCGAGCAGCTCTAGCGAAAAACAGTAAATTTGACATGTACGTAATCACTAAAAAAAAGCATTGCTATTTATCCAAAATGACAAAAGCATAGTCCATATACATTAAAATTTTGTCTATCCCTCTCACATGTTTCATTCTCCTACATACACAGTCACCATAATTTACATAGTTAAAGTCTGGAAACCTTTATCATAATGTGAGAAGGGGTAATGGACATATCAGCATTATATTTCGCCAATCAAATTTTGGCTGGAAAACTTGGAAGTTAAAACATTTCATGCAGCTTTATACGTTTTTTAAACAGCGGACTTATATTTTTCTTAGAACAATAGTTGAAAAAAATTTGAAAATCAAATAGCAAAACCAAATATATTTTTTAAACAATTGACTATTTTTATGAAACGATTTAGAGTGGTTATTGTTTTCCCTTGATTTAGCACTGGATGCAGGCTATACAGCAGTATAAGATACAGAACATATAAAGTTCAACTATTTGAAGATTCTCTTATATATATGGAATGAAAAGAAAGGCAGTTCAACTGTTCATTATTGTCTTCTCAGTTTAAGGAGTTCCTGTTCAGATTTAAATTATACCTGCAACAAGCAGCAAAAGTTACCAAATTCCGGAATGCTAAATCCTGATTTATGTCTTTTCGTAGTGCTTTTGAGGAACAGTTTCATTTCAAATCTAATGTGCAAGTGAAAGGCCACTAGTCATCAATGTATAGTTTATTATGCTGAAAAATAGCTTGCTTTAAAAGCAATAAAAATCATATACTTACATGACAAAAATATTAAAACTAAATGAAAGCAACTCAAAGCATATAATTGCATGAATTAAAGAGAGGGACCCAAAGATGAAAACATTGGATTTCAATGTATTGGATTCTAAAGATGTGCATAAAAACTCTGTTGTTACATCCACTTTTCAACATTAGTAAACAAAAGTTAAGTAACTTGTCACAAAACTAAAAATAAAAGAAATTCAGAGGATTTGAGACAGAAAATCAGCTGTGAAGTACATAACAGATGATCTACACTAGTTTACATTTTTCCATTTTGATTTGCTAAAATGAATGAGAAACAAAATTTTACTTTTTTTTTCCTTTAAAAATTGGTAATTTGCTAATTTATAATATCTTCAACAGAATTTAATATGTAACAATTGCAAGTTGTATAGCACTTACACCAGCAGCTAATGATGCAGGATCTCGAGTCCATTGGTATTTTACAATTGCAATATCATCAGATGAAGAACTTCCATTCATTACTATAACATCACAAGGTAAATAAATAGTTTTATCTCCTCCAGCATTTGCTCTTGGTGTCATATTTTCGGCTAAAAGACAGAAGAAACAATCAACTACAAATTTGCAAAAGTATATTAAATTAAAAACCAATACTTTAACATCAAACAAATTCTAGTAATAAAAGCACTTTAAATTGTTAAAGATGTATACTATGCATAAAATATGTATTTTTCTTGGTTTATGCAACATAACAATATTCAACTAAAAATAGAATAATGAGTTCTACAAAACAAATCATTAAAAATTTACAACAACCTTTTTTTCAATAAAAGATTATAATATTAACTTAAAAACTCATTCTTATACATTAAAACTTATTATTAAAACTTTCTTATATATTAAACAGCGGACTTATATTTTTCTTAGAACAATAGTTGAAAAAAAATTTGAAAATCAAATAGCAAAACCAAATATATTTTTTAAACAATTGACTATTTTTATGAAACGATTTAGAGTGGTTATTGTTTTAAAAGCACTTTAAATTGTTAAAGATGTATACTATGCATAAAATATGTATTTTTCTTGGTTTATGCAACATAACAATATTCAACTAAAAATAGAATAATGAGTTCTACAAAACAAATCATTAAAAGTTTACAACAACCTTTCTTTCAATAAAAGATTATAATATTAACTTAAAAACTCATTCTTATACATGATGTCTGAATCATTTCATAAAATCTTAGCAATGAAGAAATGTAAAGTTGTTCTCGTGTTGAAAAAAAAACCTTCACAGACAAATCAGAACAACAAATATAAATCACAGCCTAATGTGACAAAAGTTCTCAAATGTGCATGCACTCAATGCCCTTACTTATGAAGCTTAAGTTTAGTATAAAGGTAGGGAAGATTAAACAAATAGGGGCCAAAACCAGATTAAAAGCATTTAGGAAAGGTCATCAGCTTGCAAAGGATTATAAATATATCTATATTAGGGCGGTCCTTAGTATACAGACAAAAACTTATTTTTACATTTTTATAAGTCTTAAAACCTTTTTTTTTCTTTTTGGGTCAGTAAGTAACTGGTAATTTTTCTTTTTTTTTTTTTTTTAATTTTTTACAAAAACGTGTGCCAAGAAGGGGGTGAAAAATGAAATAAAATAGCCAAATTCTTCAATTTTTGTTATAACAGGTTGTATTTCTATTTCAATTTAAAGCAAATATTTAATAGTAGTAATAACTAAATTAAGAACTGGAACTGCTTAAATACAAAATAACTATGCTACTACAGCATACGAGAGGGCAACTGCCCGGTAAGCTGTCGCTCACCGTCCCTTAGAAATGTAAGCAGCTCCACTAAGATTGCCTCGCAATTTGAACTTGGAGTTCTCTCATTCACTACATGCTATATCAATAAATTGAAATCTATATTTTTTATACATAATTGATATAATTAGCTTATTATGGAACAAATAATTTGATTTCATGATTCATTTAAATTTGAAAACAGAATTTTTTTTTTTTTTTTCAAAAAAACGGTCACATTTACAGCCTTTGTGGCACCATTTAAAATTTTAGGAATGATCTGGTTTTTTTCTGGTGTTAGTTTTAGACCAGAATGAACGGGTAAGACTTAAGAAAAAACAAAGTTGAAAAATAATGACTACCCTAATACACATAAATATATATTGTGTAGACTTGGAGCAATCGTAATTATGAAATTGTAATCAGTCAATTTGTAATCAACCATTTTGTTCTGTAATCATGATTACAAGTCAACAAGAATTGTTAATGAGCCCAAAATCAAAGTTGACTGGACATAAATAATAAAATACTTATTTGAGGTAGGTTCAGAATTGACTCTTTATCCCTGCCTTAAATCTGAATCACTTTCAAAGAATGTCACAGCAACAGTACATGGTGCGAAGTACCAAATTCCCTTGCCGACTTAGGCATTGTAATGAAGTATAAGGGCTTAGTTTAATCCAGGCGCATCATTTTGAAGTTTTCCATAGGCCTTAAAACTGAAGATAATTTATTTTTATTATTATATTGTTTTCAAAATAACATGATTACAATTATGAGCCATTAACTCTTTTTAATTTCTCAACTTCTTTTCCATTATCGACTTTCAGTTTTTTTTATTTATTTTTTTTTTAAATTTTTTTTTTATATAGTAGCATTACAGAAGGCTTTTTTCTAGAGAGGTAGTAGAATTTTTTTAATGAAGCTTCTATGTTTTCCGCTCTGCCCTTTTCTATCCAGGTTTTACGTAATGATAAGATGTCCTTTCTTTTATCTAATGGCGCTGCGTAAGTAGCTTTCGCCTTTTGCAGACCTAATGCAATCCCTCAATAAGACATCCAGTCTTTCAAGTGCCACCATTATGGCGCTGGTGCAATGCCAGGGACAACTTTGATGGCCAGTTTCCACCAAATGGAGGTGTCAGGGCTCTCTGCATTTAGAATTTAATTTTGCCAAGGGAGTTTAAAGCCAAAATGAATACAAAAAGGGATCTTTTACATTTTGCATAATCATACGACATGGGCGTTTAGAATTTTCTGCAGCTCAAAAATCCACTGACTGGCCACTGCAGGTCAGAACCTGGGTCCACGGCTTGGAAGGTCAATGTCTTACCACCACGCTACCAGCTGACAAAATAAGATACTAAAGTTTCCCTTTTTTAATTACCTCAGTTGTTTAGTTAAATTTATAATTTACACGGTATTTAGGACTATTATTATCATCATTCATCTTCGTTTTAACAAAATAACATTAAACTGGGTTGAGAGTAGGACAAAATTAAAATTCTTTGAATTTATAATTTTGTTTCGCGAGGGTATTTTAGAGCTTATCATTAATTCTCCAAATAAAAAACAACCAACGCTAGTTAATGGCAACGTCAGTTTATATTTAAGCTGAGAATTAACAAATTCAACATTCTTTTTACAATAATTTATAATTTTTTATCATGGAGTTTGTATCGGAACAGCGAGGTGATTCGGAACAAAACTTCCTGACCATCATGGGTGCCACTCTAAAAAATGGCCAGGACTGAAAAGCACGTGGGGCCTTTTTGCAACACATAAATGTTAGCCCGCAATATGTTCAATGTTTTATACACTAATGTATTGCATATTTTGGGTGTGGCAATTTACTATATGATATAACCAAAAATTGCAAAATTAACTATAATAATGCAGTCTTTCAAAATATTTTTGGCAAGATTTTTAGGGAGAAAATGCTAAACATTAAAAAAGTTATGAAGGCGGGGCTTCAAGTTATCCCGACTTTATTGATGGCAGATTTCGTTGGATGCAGCTGGAAAGAAAAAATTTTCAATTAATGCTTTTTTTTAAAAAAAAAAGCTGTATTTTCGTAATAAAAACAAATTTCCAAATGGTCCGAGATTTTACAAAAGACGGAATTCCGTCCCCTAGACGGAAGTGTGGCAGCCATGCTGACCATACAAAAAGATTCTTCATAAATATACCGTTGGATATTTTTGGCAGTTCTTTCTGATGATCAATTCTGTCAAATCTGATATCTTTTGAAGGCTCTCTCGCTCAAGCTTTCTTTTTTTTTTTTAGGTTTGTAACTCTAGTTCCTCTGTAGCTAATGGTCTCCCTCTTTTTAATACGCTTTTATTAATTTCACATGTGGGTTTGTTTATATGTATGTAAGTAACTCTGAATAAAATATAAAATTTACATTCTTTGCAAATATAAAAGTACTATATTTAATATTATTTCAAAACTAAAGGCTAAACTGTATTGCATGCTGATGTATTATAAGTGCATGTAAACTTAAGTGTGGATATTCAGTAGTTTTGAAAATCAGAGGGAAAGTCATGATGATCACAACGCTTTCCTATGTAAAAGCATATTTTTTAGTTTTTTTCAAAACTATATTTTAAAATTATTAATGATTTCACTTGTCCGTGTAAGCACAACGTTTGTGCAAACTGAAATCTAAAATGAACACGTTTTGAAGGCTTTTCCCTATTTATTTTTTATTTGTTCACTCTGCTGAACATCGCCTAAGTATTGATAATTGTAAGGTATAATAAACAGTCAGCCGACAGATAATAACAGAACAGCCGAAAGTACCACTTTTGGGCCCGCAGGATTATTTTATACCTCCCAAAAAGAGAAAAAATCAGGCGTGAAACATAAACAAAGCACATACTTCATGAACTACAGAGACGAATCGAAGTGTTCTCTGGATGCTTACTGCATAATGTTGCCAAATGGCTACAGACATGTATTATGTCCTAGATTTTTTCCAAATAATTATTTTGATGTAAAACGCATCTTAAACGAAAGATAAATGTTTATTTTATTCATGTTATTTCTTTAAAAGACAAAGAAAAATATTTCATTGTAAAAAATAAGTTCAAAACTTGGTAGTTTGAGTGATTTTAAAGCTATCCATATGGATTCATTTAAGAGCATGTAACAGACCAGTGCTGCCATGTATGGAGGATAAATGGTGATAATTGCTTTTAATATACTCAATACTTGCTTTTTATGCATTGAGTTGCCTTATGACTACATTCTGCTATTCATAAGGAAGACAAATTGTCGATGTATCCAATTGGCAACACAATGCAGTGTAGGGTTAAAATACATGGAGGAAAAGTCATACAGGCTCTATTTAGCAAAAGTCCAGTACACAGACAACGATGAATACTTGGGAAAATCTTACAGGACGATTTCCAAAACCCAGAGATTTCAAACAACTATAGAAAAGGCAGTGTTCATCCCAGACGATGCTATGAAAAAAATTAAAACAAGCCACAACTGCTTGTTTTAAGAACAAGATCACTTATGGGACGACATCAGTGACTTCGACGAATATTAAATCTTTGTTTTTCGTTCAAATGCATTTTCTTAAAATAAATTTTAATTTTTCACAAGTTAAAAATTATCTTTAAATTTTGACAAATCATACGTTTACTGCTATAGAAAATAAACTTTTATTTGACAGTAACTATCTGTTCTTATTATAATACTAATATTTGTGAAGCCTATTACAAGTCAAATTGAAAAAAACTTAAAAATTTTAACATGTGTTCTGACTGACCCCTATCAGCAGGGTGAATAGAACAGCTCTAAATCACTATATACATGAATAATAACTGTTCAACATGTTTTGTCTTTGCTTGGAATATCAAAGCAAAGCAAGACCGAAGTTTTAACCAAAATCTTTTAACTACTCTTTTTACAATCAAAGCTGAAAAGTGTACCGATTCTACCTGTTTTATGGTACTTTTGTCCAGGTTTCAAGTAATGTTAAAAATTAATGATTAAAAAATTTACATTTAATTAATTACTTTAATTTTTAAATTTAATTGATGCCAGTTAACATTTCTGACCCTCCCTTTTGTGTTTCTACATGTTTTTTTTCCTTTTCTTTTTTCTTTTATATATGCCCCCCCCCCCCCCCCCCGACTAACTAATGAATAAAAATGGTTTTACAGTTTATAAGAAAGGAATTGAAATATTACGGTACATTTTTTACTGCAATAGCAGTTTATTTTGCACATAACTGTTTTATACAATGAAATTCAAATGTCTAACAATTACAAAAATGAGCATAGTACAAAGTACTTCTTTTTGTGTTATTACCCTACATAATACAAAATCTAACTAAGATTAGAGGTATTATAAAAATATGATGCAATGCAAGTGATTATCACAATTTGTTTATGAAAATAAATACTTTAAACTATTGCAATACATACTTTGAATCACAGAAACATTCACAATAGCTGAAGAATGAGTATTTTTTTCATCATACACTGTTAACATGAACTGGTAGTAACCAGGTATCAATCCATTAACTTTAGCAATAGCAGCGTCAGCATCGGTAATAACAGCATTTTTTGGGCCCCTTTTTAATGAAAACAAATAAATAAAATAAACATCAATAACTCAAACTATCAAGTAACCTAATAAGTCAACTGTGTCCACTAAACTTGATATGCATAAAATATGGGTGATATACACTATAAATAAATAAATAAATAAATAAATACACACAAAATGACTTTCATCTTTGCAGAATTAAACCAAAGAACTCCATGTTACAGAATTCTGGTACACGATGGCATTCCCTGAAACTAGCCTATTATGCGAATCACATATTAAGCCTTAAAACATCCTGGAATGGAACAGAGGAGGGGGTGAAGAATGAGTGTTAGAAAGTGTAAGCAGGGAGAGGTTAAAATGAAGAGGTAAAAAGGGTGTGAAACCCTTTGTCCAGAGAACCTTTCATCCCTAGTAGAATAACAGATTGGTTTATTCACTCATTCTCTCCATTAGAAAAAGGACTATGTTCTTATAAGTACCTATTAGGAATACGACAGAGTCCTTAAAATTCTCCATTGGGATATTGACATTATCTTTAAAACATAGTATCACTCAATCGTCAACAAAACAAGTGCAATGTAAAATTATTCATGCCACCTATACAGTGACAGTATAAATGTGTGAGCTAAACACATACTGTTGCTTATGGGTCATTCCATTTTAAATCAACAAATGGGGTGCGCATCACCATTTTTGATTTTGATGAAAATTTGCATGTGTATTCCTTTTACTTCACAGAGCTCAAAATAGTGTTCGTTTTATTTTTAAAAAATTTACCCTTTGATATATAGGCCATTTTTGTTGTTGGCAACAGCGAAAATCGGGCGTTTTGATGCTTTGTCTTATGAACTATAACTTTTTTTCTATCAAAGATTTTGAGCTCAAACATAGCTCATTGGAAAGCTAAGAAAAAGATCTTTTTATATATGCTATCAATAAATTTCAGATTTTACAAAAATATGTATTTTTTCAAGGTCAAAGTTCACGACAAAAATGATATTTTTTACTACTTTCGAACATTAAAAAACCCATGAAGGAATCAAAGTAACAAGCCGATTTTTTCATCATATATTCACAGTCATGGTTACTTACTGTATAAAAAAAATTGGCTTGTTACTCCACCCCCTTTATGAGATATGAACCCCCAAAGTTGTAAATTTTTTAAAAAATTCCATTTTCAACGCTAAAAAAATGCATGTGGGGGGGCAAGATAAAAAAAATTTTGTATATGGTATTTTAAGTACTTTTTACCAGCTTTCTAACAAAACAAAAGTTGCTGTGTTATTCAAAGGCGTTTGGCAGATATAAGGGACTGAACTTTCAAAAAATTGCACAAAAACACTATTATTTTCATTTTTTTAAATCCTTTTTTTGTATTTAAATGTAATTATATACCTTATTCTTTGCTTTAAATACTAAAAAAAGACTAAGAAGAGTAATGAAGAAACATATTTAAAGTTTAATAAGATAATTTAATATTTTTAACACCTGGGAATATAGAATACCATTAAACTTGTCTGATTTTTAAACATCTGATTGCAACCTACAACAGGACTGAGAATTTCTTAACTTGTCCTGGTTTGTTCATACCATGTGGTCATCCTTGTTCTGGTTTGCTCTCACATGTGTATCTTAGTTGTCTTTCAAATTCTGAAAGAAGTAGGTTGTTGAGCTAGTGTTTCTGCTGTAAAATCTTGTGAAGCTCATGTGATTTCTTTTCATTTCAAGTTCATTCTTATTCACAGAATGCTTTGTTAAAGGTAAAAGAAGAAATTCTTTAGAATCCTTAAATATAAATTTAAATTTGTCTTTCTACATGTAAACTGAATAAGTTATGGATAACCCTTAATGCTCCATAGGAGTTTTTGAGAATGATGATTGTAATATTTTAAGTTACAGTAGGCAGTCTCTGAGTACAGTGATGATGATAAAACTTTACTGCACCGGAGAATTAGGTGTAAAACTATTGAAACTGTTTGTACTTACCAGCTAGGAGTTCCATAAAGGTGGCAAAACTTGGCAAGGAATTTTTTTGCATGGTAGGTACAAACAGTTTCAATAGTTTTACACCCAGTACTCAGGTGCAGTAAAGTTTTATCATCATCACTGTACTCAGAAATACTATTTACAGTAGACTGCCTACTGTAACTTAAAATATCACAATCATCATTCTCAAAAACTCCTATGGAGCATTTAGGGTTATTCATAACTTATTCACAGTTTACACGTAGAAAGACAAATTACAATTTATTTTTAAGGATTCTAAAGAATTTCTTCTTTTACCTTTAACAAAACATTCTGTGAATATGAATGAACTTGAAATGAAAAGAAATCACATCAGCTTCATAAGATTTTACAGCAGAAACACTAGCTCAACAACCTACTTCTTTCAGAATTTGAAAGAAAGACAACTACACATGTGAGAGCTAAGCAACTACACATGTGAGAGAAAGATACACATGTGAGAGCAAGCCAGAACAAGGATGACCACATGGTATGAACAAACCTGGACAAGTTGAGAAATGCTCAGTCCTGTTGTAGGTAGCAATCAGATGTTTAAAAATCAGACAAGTTTAGTGGTATTCTATATTCCCAGGTGTTAAAAATATTAAATTATCTTATTAAACTTTAAATATGTTTCTTCATTGCTCTTCTTAGTCTTGTTTTAGCATTTAAGGCAAAGAATAAGGTATATAATTACATTTAAATAAAGAAAAAGATTTTAAAAAATGAAAATAATCGTGTTGTTTTTGTGCAATTTTTTGAAAGTTCAGTCCCTTATATCTGCCAAACGCCTTTGAATAACAAAGCAACTTTTGTTTTATTAGAAAGCTGGTAAAAAGTACTTAAAATACCACAAATGAAAAAAAATTTATCTTGCCCCCCACATGCATTTTTTTAGTGTTGAAAATTGGATTTCTTAAAAAATTTACAACTTTGGGGGGGCATATCTCATAAAGGGGGTGGAGTAACAAGCCAATTTTTTTTATACAGTAAGTAACCATGACTATAAATATATGATGAAAAAATCGGCTTGTTACTTTGAACCCTTCATGGGTTTTTTAATGTTCGAAAGTAGTAAAAAATGTCATTTTCGTCGTGAACTTTGACCCTGAAAAATTAAATATTTTTTAAATATCTGAAATTTATTGATAGCATATATAAAAAGATCTTTTTCTTAGCTTTCCAATAAGCTATATTTGAGCTCAAAATCTTTGATAGAAAAAAGTTATAGTTCATAAGACAAAGCATCAAAACACCCGATTTTCGCTGTTGCCAACAACAAAAATGGCCTATATATCAAAGGGTATTTTTTTTTTTAAATAAAATGACCACCATTTTGAGCTCTGGGAAGTAAAAGGAATACACATGCAAATTTTTATCAAAATCAAAAATGGTGATGCAACAACTTTTTTGAAAATTTGTTGATTTAAAATGGAATGACCCTTATACTATAATATATACGAGTGCAAAGGGTGTATAACTTGAAATAAAGAATTTCCTCTTTGCTTGAGATAAAATTATTCTTCCATAAGTGAAATAATCTAATGAGATAACTATAATATTAATAATTAATAGAGACAAAAAAAGATTTAGAGAATTCACCTTTTTGCACAATTTGCGGTTGATAATAATTCCATTTCTTACTCCTGAAAATTTCATCAAGTTCAAAAAACTTTATTAATAGTCGCTGCAAAAATAATTTTCTCTGAGGCAAATGATTTTATATAAATGTTATTCTTATGATACTTTCAAGAATATTATTTTAAACTTAAAAAACAACTGCTGATAGTATTTGTATGTTCTTTTAGAGAAAATTATTATATTAATATTTTAAAATCATGATTGTTATCATCATTATTATTTTTAATTATTTTTTCCAATTTTATTTTACTTCTTTTTTTTTTTTTCATTTTGGCATCTAACAAATATTGGGGGATGAACTAGGTCTGCAAATGGTTAGTAACTAATACGCAACTCTGTTTGAAAAACAAACAACTAGCAAAAATTCACTTAAATATACTGAGTTTTCAGCAACTAAACTATATTTAAGAATGAATTTATAAAAAAAAAACTTACTGTATTTGTTCCCATTTCCATTTTGCGATTTTGATATCATCTTTGCTACCACTGCCATTTAAAACAACAGGACCTTGTAAAGGCAATGTTATCTTCTGATCAGGGCCAGCATTAGCTACAGGAGGAGTATTACTTTCAGGTTTCACAAACAGATGCACTTCAGTAGTGGATGTTTGATCTGCTGTGTCTGTTACTTTCAAAATGAATTTATAAACTCCTACTTCCAGATGAGAAATATGTAAATATGGGCCATTTGTACCCTGTGCAACAGAATGCAATCAACATATAAGACAGAGATCATTAAATCATAAATAAAAAATTTAAAATATATGCATAGAACACTAAAATGATATGTATAGAGATGAGTGGTCAGAGAACAAAGTGAAGACAGTTCGAAATTTAGTCACAAAGACAGAAATCTAAAAATGCAGCAACAAAGCTTCCAGAAGGGATGTAACCCAAAAATTTAATAAAAGGTGAAAAATCTTTCCTATGCTGATTCGGTTTAAATATTTGGGGAGAACTTAAGATTGCATAGGCTGTTCGTTCTCACAGCATGGTATTCCAATATTCTTGAAATTTCAGTTATAAAAATACACCAGCACTTGAACAGGCTGTAAGAGCTAAACCGTTTGAGATTCTGCAAAAACACTTTTTGTGCTTTTTTTAATGCATAGAAAGAGCAAACATGCAATATTTCATTAAAATCTGAACATCGGTTTGAAACAATACTAATTTGATTGATTTACATTGTATGAATGAGAAAAAAAAATGTAAATAAATAAATTACTGAAATAATGACATGGATAAACAAATTTGTTCACCACACTGGAAGTCTTATACAAACCCTTTCAAATTAATATAGATGGCACTTATGTAAATAACCAATTCCGTACACATGAACTAACTTCTGTGCAGCTCATTTGCACATTATGTACTAAGAAAAATACATAAATAATTATATGAAAAATAATTGTAGACAGTAGCAACAAAGAATATACCTCCATATCAACAGCTTTATCTGTATCTGGGCTTTTCTTCCACTCCCAGCTCTTTATACCCTTATCATCAGTGCTAAGATTGCCATTCAATGTTACTTCGTTTTGAGGTAAAAATATCACAACTTCAGATTTTGCATTTGCAGTAGGTGGATAATCAGTTTCTGAAAAAAAAAATAAATTTTTTTGAAACATATTTAAACAATGTTCTCTTTTTTTTTTTTTCTTTTTTCTGCAGAAAAAGATAACTTTTTTCTTTTAGTTGAAAAAAGAACCAAATAAACAAAATTGATTCAAATCTTATAGTGCTAATTCAATAGAATGAATTTGATAAGTATGAAGTTAATCTCAAGCAACAAATAAATTATTTATCAAACATAATGTAAAGTTGTAACTTCACATGCATTACCTCTCTTTTCATCTCTACCAATGCTTCTATAAAACAATAGCTTCAAAGTCACTTATTGCTGAATAACTATGTCATTCCTTTTCCATGTTACACAATTTTGAAGCAGGAGGCATTAAATTCAAGATTTCGAATACAGCAAGGATAGCAGTTGCCTCCTTTTAAAAACAAATTTGCAATTCAAAAGTGAATTAGTTATTGTCCTAGCCAAAGACAAATGGCTTGTCATCATGCTATGCAGCAGCTGAGAGATAAGACTTGAATACCTCATTTATAATTTGGCTAATTTGAATTAATACCATGCTGCTTTTTTGAAAATTCAACTACTCATATGCAAGGCTCCTCCACATTTATAACAGGAACCCTTGTCAGACCATGCCACAAACTTCTTTCCAGCTTTGTCATGCTTTAAAGTATACACATAAAAATGAGTTTTAACCCATTAATGCCTAGCGTCCCTTTTTAGGGACGGTTCAAAAAAGTATCTGAATTTCCCCAAAATGAACATGTCAACCAAATAATAGTGTTCAATTAGTAGCTTGGTATTGTTTCAACTCATTATTAACAGATTGCAACACATAACCATTGTAAAATGTGTTCTGTAGCAGTTTTAATATGATCTTTATCAAAAATGACATGGTTCACAATCTCAAGAAAGAAAGCTAAGTTTTCAACGTTATTCCCAGCTTCCCAGTTTATATTAATTGCTGATTTTATTTTTCTTATAAAACGACTTTTTAAATCCTATATCATAGGCAGAAAAAATTTTTACTAAAAAAAGTATGTACCCTCTGGGGTCTATCGTAACTTTTAAGGGACGATTTTTCTTATCTTAATAAAAAAAATTTTTTTTGCATAATATTTTTTTTATTATTTTTCCTGCCCATTAAACACTGTTTGTAACCAGTATACAAAATATCTTTGGAAAAAAAAAATGTCATGCATTAATGGGTTAATCACATTATTTTCCACTTAGTCTCTTCTCTACCTGGGCCATATTGCAGTTGTACCCTAGCTCACTAATGGTGGCAGGGGCATGTTAAATATGGGTCGAGGTCACACTGTCGTCCAAGTTCAAATTTCAATTCAATACCTCTGGGGGTACTGGACCAAGGGTTGCTCAGTTAATAGTCTGGATCAACAAAAAATTGGGTGCTCTTAGGGTCCACATCCAACTGGTTAAACTACATGTAGTTGTCAGTTTTGGGGACTCTGGAGTGAAATTAAATGAAATAAATCTTCTAGCTTCCTCCATGTGGGCCATGCTCATATGTATACAGTTTTTACATATTATTTCATGGATTAAATACAAAAATTGCATTGAATTGAATACAAGGGGTTTTTTTTCAAGGTCTGATAGGCTATGAAATAAAAACACATGAATATACAAAAAAATACTTTATTATCAAAAAGAATGTACAATGTAAGTTTCTTCTCTACAATATCACCTTGACGATTGAAGTATTTGTTATATCTGTGAATAAGCTTTATAAAACCCTCCTCGTAAATGTTACCGCCAATGATTGGAAGTGATTTATGACAGTGTCTTTGAGTTCCACATCACTTTGGAAGCATGATTCCTTCACAGACCCCAAAACAAACACAGAGGCCTTCTGACTTCTAGAATTATTCTGATCTATAGCAATGCTCCTCTTCATAGCACTTGTGTAACCCAACTCCTTCAGCAGTTTCAATGGGATATTTTTGAACACCCACCCTTTAGTCTCGACTGAGCACCAAATGACTTAGATCTGTTCTTGGAACTGAAACAGAGGGTTGAGGTCTATGCTTGGGGTCCAGAAAGGCATCATGCTTCTAAAGTTACGTAAAACTCAAAGACACCATCACAACTAACTTCCAATCATTGGCAGAAACATTTTACAAGGAGGGTATCATAAAGCTTATTCACAGATATAACAAATACTTCAATCGTCGAGGTTATTATGCAGAGAAGAAACCTACATTTTACATTACTTTAGACATTTTTTTTTTTTTTTTGTGTATTCATCCATTTTTATTTTATAGCTTATCGGATCTTGAAAAAAAAAACAACCCTGCTATTTACTAGGGACCTACTTTTCTACTGCTTCATTACTTAATGGAAACTTGATACTTGTGAATAGAGTAATAGGATTGATTTAAAGTTCTTCCAATGGAAAAAGTAATACATATTTAACAAAAGAAATGTTTAAATTCAAAATCAAGGAATTCATAAGAAGACCCAAATTCAAGGAGTTTCCATAGTGCTTGAAAACGGAAACCATTTTTAATGGAATTTTCAATAAACACCCTATAATTCAAGCCAAAATAAAACAAAATTGTAAGCAGGGAAATGTGGGACAAAGTGAAACAGTTAAGATAAAATACCTGTTTCAATATGAAAAAATCGAAAATTTTTGCTAAAAGTCAGTGTAAATAAAGACGAAATAATGTATTTTGTAATACAATCATCGTTGAAATGTTATTTTTCATTTTTGGCAGTTATTTTCCACCTTCAAAAAAAGGTGTAAATTTTTCATCTTAAAAAATCACAGGGCAAAGTGAAAAATACGATATTTTTGTAATGAAGCATTTTCTATTTGATGAGTTACAGTAATTTTCATCAAATGAATGCGTAAAAAAACGAATAAATGAATAAATGATGAAATCATAAACAAATAAATAAATAAAAAGGAAATAAATAAATTAATTAATATATGAGAAAATAAATGAGTAAATAAATTAGAGAATGAAAAATAAAATAAGTAAATGAATGAATAAATAAGTGAAGTAATAAGTAAAAAAAATGTGAATAAACTAATATATGAAGAAATATGCATGTGATTCAGTACATGAATGCATAAGCAAACAAAATGAACTATTCCACTTTGAACCGCGTGCACTTGACAAATTACATTGAAAGTTTAAAATTAAAACATGCCAAACATGCACTAAATAAGGACTGCAGTGGACATCAGTAGATCTCTATTAGTAGTTAATTTGATAATTATAAGAATTTTATCATTTTATAATAGTAAGAAATATTTTTTTAAAAATCATGAACATTACAATAAAGGTATCAAATTTTGAAAATTGAGCATATAATTTTTTTCGGTGATGTTTGGAGCTATTTATTTTTTGACAGAAATCAACTGTACGTCTAGGAACTACGTCAAAATATTTCTAGATAGGTGGAGCTGCAAACTGAAAATATTTCACTTTGCCCCACATTCTCCTACAAACATTAAAAAATATATGACTCAAAATATGTTTGTGAGGCATTATTTGAGCTCTAACTTGCATGAATAATTTTTAAATTTTACCTTTTTGAACAGTCACATTGGCAAAAGTAAAATTTGATGCCCCTTTGGAATCTGTAACTGTCAATCTAAAAGAAAAAGAAATGTAATTTATAAGATAGCTTTAAAAAAAGCAAGAATAGTATTTACGTCATAATACATAGAGTTAATTACTTTATTGGTACGAAAATGCTTAAACAACAGCACTCAGTGACTTTTGATAGAAGCATTCAGTGATCCATTTAGTCACTTGAGAAAACAGGACATGTCAATATGAGTGGTGACGACAGGACAGGATAATGGAAAGCAGGACATATCATCACCTTATATTAAATGTACTAAATTATGTGGCAGTAATTTACTTATATGCAGCTGAAGCCATGTTTAATGAGTATATAAAATTTAACAAGTCTAAGGAGAAAAGTACAGGAGTTTACTTTTCATGGAATTTAATTTTTGGCACTATTTATTAATTCATGATAGAGACTTGGATTGAATGCTATTTTAAAACACAAAACTAAGTAAGCATACATAAAAATGATCGCCAAAAAAAACAGAAAAACCACATGAGCTAACACATTTTTTTTTTTTTTTCAAATATTAACTTTTTGTACGACAGAAAATTTTTCATCTACCTTCTATGGGTAGTAGAATGTATGGTCATCTCATACATTAATATACTATAAATTGTGGCAATTTCCTTACATGCATCTGAAGTCATTTTTAATGAAATGCAAGAAAAATTTGTTAAATTTAGAGAGAAATACAAGGGTTTATATTTTGTAGAATTTAACTTTTGGTACTATTTATTAACTCATAAGACATCAAGGGAATGCTACTTTTATATGCAAAACTTAGTAAACATGCATAAAGTTAACCACAAATAAAAATCAGAAAAAAATGTATGAGCTAAGTTTTTTTTTCAAATTATAATTAGATTTTTGTCCACTAGAATATTTTCTCCTGTCTACCCCTGTCTATGTCCTAAATAGACCAATCTGAATAATTATGTTACATTTTAGATCCAGAATATTTCACCAGGGCAAATTTTTCAGAGCACACCATTTTTAAGAGTTAAACAACCCAGTAACACACACAACGTTTAAACGCTTGTTACTAATATGTAACAACCATTTAAAAATATTTTTTAAACACAGTGTTCAGCTAAGAAAATTGTTCCTTAAAAAACATAAATAAATATATGAGCATACTATATAATAGGAAGTTAATGCAAAAAAGAAACTTTAAATTACTGATTTGAAATGAAACTCACTTAAAGCGGTAAAATCCAGGGGTTAAATTCTTCAACTGAAGAGTTGGAGTTTCATTAAGTGGAACAGAATATCCAATAGGCACTTCTAAAACTTCCCACTGATATTTAACTATCTTGTCATCATCGATACTAACTAAATTATACAAAATGTATCAAAATATACATTATACCAAGCAAAAGAAAAGAACTAAGATGTAAAACAATGAACAAAATATTTTTCAAATTAAATGCATCAATCATATGTAAACTTAGGAAAAAGTGAACACTAAAAAGGTAAGATATTAACACGTATATACATATGCAGTGGAACACCAGTTTTACCAGTGTCAGACCAGTGATAAAAATGTACCAAGCGGGAAAACATAGAATCGAAGGATTTCAAAAATTTGTGAGTCTTGTAAATAAAAAACGATTTTGATCTGTTTGTAGAAAAATGTATGAAGCTAATTTTTTTGAAAAGAAAAGCGTAAAAACCAGAATTTTTAATATTATCAGTATAACTTTTTTCAGGGATTAGCGGAAAATGAGGTCGGAAGCGGGATAACCTACGAAATGGGTAACGTAAACTCGGGGTTCCACTGTCTTTGTATAGATATACATGCATTTATATATATTTATAGGGTGAATCTACACTCTTGGGCAAAACTGTAAGAGGAGGTAGTGCCATATCAAAACAAGCAATATTATGTTGAACATTAAGGGTCTAAAACGTCTTCTGCAGGAGATAAATGCTATTACAATTCACGGTCCAAAATTTCAAATGGTTATAAAAATAGAATAATTCGTCGGTTCATTTGAAGTTTTCACTAAAATTACACTGTTCGACAAAAAAACACCTTGAAAATGCTTCTGGTATTTTGAAGGCTGATTCTTATGTAAAATGACCCCCTGAATCCGAATATGACCCCCGTTTTCCCCCATCACGTCCCAATTTTTTTTTAAACGCCCCCCTTTTTTTTTCATTTTTCCTTAGTTTCAGGGCTATAATATTTTTTTTTGGAGGGGAAAGGAGCCTTATATTCACCAATAAATTTTTTTGGATGTCAAGAGATACTCAAAGTATAAAATCATGAGCACCGAGAAAAAATCGGGGAACTTGGGGGGGCGTGGCCCCCCAAAATATTTGAAAAATCACCAAAAACGATCTTTTTATTCTAGTTTCTTTAAAAAGACCTTTCAAACATTTTTTTCGGTGCAGAACCAGAGTATAGGATCCGCTCCTATAGCTCCTGGGTCAGAAAAAATTTTCACGCTGTAAAATTTAAAAAAAAAAATAAAATAATGCTTTAAAAATCGTACTTTGCACTCGAGTTTTAAAGCAGGTCTTCAGCCAAAAAAAACAAAATTGTGGCTGATTCTTATGTCAAATGACCCCCTATTTCCAAATATGACCTCAGTTTAACTCCTCCACCCCCTCTTTCCAGAGAGTCCCCCCCCCCCCCAATTCAGAGTCATTTTACTAATTCGGAGGGGAAAAGTACATTACGTAACCCGTTAACATAATTCTAAAAGGCAACAGAGGTTCAAAGTTCAAAATCATGTACATGTGTACCAAAAGTATAAACTAGGGCGGTATACCTCCCCCCTCCCCCCCCAAAAAAAAAAGAAAAGAAAATTCAATACTCTGATTGTTCACAAAAAAAAAAAAAAAGGTTTAAAACGTCTCTTAGAAAAACAAGAAAAGAAGATTTTTTTTTTGGGGGGGGAGGGGGGGTACACCGCCATAGTTTATATTTTTGGTACACATGTACATGATTTTGAACTTTGAACCTCTGTTGCCTTTTAGAATTATGTTAACGGGTTACGTAATGTACTTTTCCCCTCCGAATTAGTAAAATGACTCTGAATTGGGGGGGGGGGGAGACTCTCTTTAAAGAGGGGGTGGAGGGGGGAAACTGAGGTCATATTTGGAAATAGAGAGTCATTTGACATAAGAATCAGCCACAATTTTTTTTTTTTTTTTTTTTGGCTGAAGACCTGCTTTAAAACTCGAGTGCAAAGTGCGATTTTTAAAGCATTATTTTATTCTTTTAAAAAGATTTTACAGCGTGAAAATTTTTTCTGACCCAGGAGCCATAGGAGCGGATCCTATACTCTGGTTCTGCACCGAAAAAAATGTTTTAAAGGTCTTTTTAAAGAAACTAGAATAAAAAGATCGTTTTTGGTGATTTTTCAAATATTTTGGGGGGCCACGCCCCCCCAAGTTCCCCGATTTTTTCTCGGTGCTCATGATTTTAAACTTTGAGTATCTCTTGACATCCAAAAAAATTTATTGGTGAATATAAGGCTCCTTTCCCCTCCAATAAAAATATTATAGCCCTGAAACTAAGGAAAAATGAAAAAAAAAGGGGGGCGTTTTAAAAAAAATTGGGACGTGATGGGGGAAAACGGGGGTCATATTCGGATTCAGGGGGTCATTTTACATAAGAATCAGCCTTCAAAATACCAGAAGCATTTTCAAGGTTTTTTTTTGTCGAACAGTGTTATTTGTTATGTTAGTATTTTCTTGAAAATAAGTTTTAAAGATTAAGTTCAATAAATGCGGACAGAGGGGGTTTTAGACTTCGAAGTAATTAACTACTTTTTACTGTTATTTTTTGTATCTTACAAAATGAGTTCAAAAGCTTTGAAATAAATTTTGAGCTAAAAATCTGAACTGTTGAGAGTGATTAAATAAAGGAAGGTGTTGCACCTTGGGCCAGCATGCATTTCTTGTTTCAGAAAACACAGTTGGCCAAAACCCAACTACCTTTTTCGATTTGACACTAGAGGACATTATATCTTTGTTTTATTCTTATATTTTATATGCATGCTAAAAAAAGTTGAAAAGAAAGTTTTGTCTATGTTTAAGTAAAATTTTTGTGATTTATGTTTTTGTTTTGTTGAAAACAACATCTTCAAAACAGGTAGAATAAAACAGCAAGTAAGAATTATAATTATTTATTTTTATTTCTGCAGTAATTATGCTTTGAAAACTTAACTTGCAAACTCAGTAGGCATTTTTTTTTCTAAAAAACCATGTGGTTGCTCCTTGGGAAACTTTACTATGCTGTGTTTTGTGTCATTAAATTAATAGAGCAACATATGTTTCTGGACCTCAGTCAACTATACTTGCTTCAACATGCATTTTATCCTCTCCTGGTGCATTCTCTCCTCAAATGATTAGACGATTTCCAAAAGCAGGACTTACTAAAACAATTTCTCTTGGAAGGAAACGTGGAAAAACTAGAATTTTAACAAACACTCCTGAGAAAGAACAGATTGAACAAAAGAAACGTCAAACTATCGAAAAACTTTGCGTAAAAAGAAATAATAGAATCAAGTTCTGAAAGTGATTTTGAGATACCATATGCAGATTCTAGTGAAGAGGATGGAATGCTAGAAGAAATTACTCAATACAAACAAAAGAAATTGTGAAAGACTTAACAGAAGGAAGATTTGTATTAACCAAATTAGCAGGAAAGAAGAAAATTTCTTACTTTGTAGCAGAAGTTATAAAACATTTAATAGGATGAAAATTAGAAATAAAGTTTTACAAGCATTGTGGCTATACAAAAAAAATTATCATAGAAAAAGAAGATATTTATGTCATTAACATTGATGACATTGAGATAGTGCTACCTCCACCAATTAAAACTGGACAATCAGAGGGCCAACTCTGCCAAAATTCTTTTGCTGTAGATTTAAGAAAATATAACATTTGCTTTTAAATTCACTTTTTTAAACGCAGCCCCAGGTACAACACTATGTGGCCAAAGGTATAGCACCATGTTGTACCTTGAGCCATTCTGCATTTTCTTACTTTATTGCATTTTACCACTTTATTTTAAATATTTCCTTTAAAGCAAATATATTTTTAAGAAGCTAAATGTATGAGTTTCTCCCCCCCCCCCCAAAAAAATTGAATATACAAGTTAAATTTGTATCAAGAAACAACTCTGAAAATAAGTGGTCCAATGTACAACACCTTCCCCTACACCAAACTGAACTATGTTCCTGGCAACTTCTAAACAGGGTTCTGTTTTCAGTACTTAATTACTCTCAATAGGACTGGGTGATACATCGATCCATTGCAAACCGGTGTGAATCAATCATCGCCACACGGGTGTTAAGATTTAGCGTTAACCGATTCGCCGCGACTCTCGGTGTAATGGGATGTATTCATGAAACATTATCATACACCACATCGTGAAGTACCACGGCGCTTTTTAGAGTAAAGTGGACCGCCTTGCTGGAATAGGCAGCGAAGGGCCGGTGGCGGGGAAATGCATGGTGGGATACATCGTCTCTCTTTCGTCTTACAAAGCGAAGTTATCAGACAGCGTTTCCCAGCATCCAGTGGACCGGAATGATTTCTTCTTTTTATTTTTACAAGCCCATGTTTGGCATTGGCATTGTCCAGGGGCCAATCGCCGGAATATCTATTTCTAAGGAAAATTGTTGGATTTATCTCTTGTAAAAATAACGATCTTAATTCGCTTGGCACCCCTCCCAACAAGAAAGTTAAAGCGGAGAACGAAGTTTCGGAGCACATCCTGTAGAGGAGGAGACTAAAACACCTTTATAATATCTTACTCCAAAATATTACAATCTCAGCCCCATGCCCCCCCCTGCCCGCCCAATCAGTTTATAGTTTAGATTATTGAAAACAATCTATTGAAAACGATCTGTTTATCAATGCGACCGATCCTCGCTATTTGAAATAGTAATGAAAATAATCGAAAACATTCAATGCTGTGATCTGTTCTGTGCCCCCTCCCCCATCTACCTAATCGGCATTCTGCATTTGGCTACTGATGTTAGACTAAATTGCTAAACCATTGAATCATCAGGAGGACAAGGGGCAGCTGTCCATTATTGCAGATTATAATGTACTGAACTCTGATACAACAGTTCAGTCAAGCACCCCACCCCCACCCCCCCGGAAAAAATTGAAGGGCAAAAAATAGTTCAAAACATCCATCAAAATTTCCAATGCTATCTGCCCCATGCACCCCCCCACCCCCCTTTTCTAATGCTTATTATTAGTAGGCTGATGACTGATCTTGTGCGCTTGAGTCAGCGAAATTATCACTGTGTTGTGTCTACAATCTGCTTGCTCCCTTGGTTTGTTGGGAGTGATAGATGACACATGATATATCTCTTATTTTCATGGAGTTTGTTTAAGGAAAAATAAATGAATAGCAATTGCAAAAAAAGTGATAAATGCAAATGCATTTTGAAGCTTATTGGACAATTGGACAACGTTACTTTTTACATTTTAATGAAACTTTTATGTTTTTTTTAGTTAGCAGATCATTTTAATGAAACATTTAAGTTATTGAATTCAAGTGATTATACTCGAGTGATCTTCCAATTTTTTTCACAAATCTTCCTATTTTTTATTTGTAGAGGTAGGCAGGAAAACTTTGGCAAACTGATTCAACAGATTGCAAAGAAATTTGTGTGGTAGTTGCGCATGGGAAAATTTAAGACTGAGTTTCGGGGAGGTGGGGGGGCAAGTTTTTTTTCTTGTTGATTATCATTCTTTTTAAAAAGAATTTAGAAAGTGAGTAAAAAAGTATTCTCCACCCTTAATTTAGAGCTATTTGAGAGAGTAACAGCACAATCCTGAGTTAAGATGATAAAATTACTAGTCTTACTGAGTTAGGTTTTCTAAACCTTTAATAGTTTATATACCTTTTGTCCCCCTTCCCCTTAGAGACAGGTCAAGCTTTTTAGAAAACATTTTGCTCTGCTCTTTTTTAATCGCTTGCAATGTTTTTGTCTATATTTTCCTTTAAAGAATTGTCCTTTCACTTTAAAAGTTATTTTAGACACCAATGCCTTATCATTTCTATTCAATGAATAGTGTTTTCAGAACTCTTCTGAACTTCTTAGAAAAAATTCATGATTTCTCGCTTCTTGACTTTGGCACGTAGCTTTCATTATTTAGAATCATCCCAAATAAACTGGTAAGGCATTGCCCCTCCCCTCGCCCCCTCCCCCATAAATCAGCCCATGTGGTTGCTGCATTTTTCCTGCTCTCTATTCGAAGGGTTTTCCACAGTTCTGGAAAGAGGAAAGACGAAGGACACTAGGACAAAACTATTAAAGTCCCTCCCCCTCCCCCTCAACAACCAAAATTAAATAAAAAGAAAATACACAGAAACATTACGATATATCGGCACATCACAATGTTATACTGGTGATGTATCGCGATGTTAAAATCTGCAACATTGCCCAGCACTAACTCTCAACAATTCAGATTTTGAGATCAAAATTTAAGTCTAAGCTTTTGAAATAATTTATTGAAATATGAAAAAAATGACAGTAAGAATTATTTGTTTGCTATTTCAAAGTCTAATTAATGCCCGTTCTATCAGCATTTCTTGAACTTTTCTTTTAATTTTTATTTTCAAGAAAGTACTGACTTACAAAACTGCAAATGAATCAACCAATTTTTCTGTTATCTAGTTAGGAACAAACTGAATTGTCATTAAGGGTGTGTGTTTCCAATTTAAACTCTTGAGCAATTTTCCCATTTTTTATTTACAAGAAAACTGAACTGTGCTTGGGTACTGAAATTGGAAACACACACCCCTGAAGACAGTTCAGTTTGTTCGTGAATAAAAAATGGAAAAATTGGTTGATTAGTTTGTGGTTTTTGCTAATATTATTCTTTATGTCAGTATTTTCTTGAAAACAAATGTTACAGATAAAGTTTAAAAAATGCCAATAGAGGACGCTTAAGACTTTGGAGTAACGAGCAACTACTTTTTGCCATTCTTTTTTGTATTTTCATAAAAGAATTCAAAAGCTTAGCCTTAAACTTGAGTTCAAAATCTAAATAGTTGAGAGTGATTAAGCACCAAAAACTGAACTAATTTATTGTTCAAAACTATTTTTTACAAATTTTTCCTTTTAATCTTGAACTTCAAGAAATAATAGAAAATTATCAAATATTTGATTTTAGTAAGTGTTTAAAGCTCTTTAATTTTCCCTGAAACAACCTCTAAATTTCTCTGAACTCAAGGACTTTTTCATGGGGTCCACTAATACGAGGACATAATAGAATAAAATGTGCACCATAAAAAGCGATGGTTTATTAGCTTGGGCTTTTCACATTACAGTCGAACCTGGTCAAAACGACTTCCACACAAGGCACCAATAAAATTCAATTTTTCTAAGCCGTAGTTCATCTTATCCAAACAATAAACAACAAACAATAGGACAGGGATCGGAAATGTAGTTTGCCTAAAGGGAAGTCTTATGTGTACTAGAATTAATGAGATGCCACTGTAGTCATGCCTGGTAAAATAGACACACTAACTGACAGTATATACATGAACAGAAAGAGAAGTTACAATTAGGGAAGTCATCTTTTACCTACTGATGAACTAGAAAACTCAGAAAGGAATAAACAGACACACTAACTAAATTTAAAAAAAATAATAATAATAAAAAGATACTCACATGAGCCATCCAATACAGTATCTTTATTTGGCAGCTTTACAGTGACATTAGAAGGCTGAATAATGGCAACAGGGGGCTTATTTTCTCTCTCCGCTGAAAGGTAGAAACAAAACGTAACAATAATACAACTAAAACTATAATAAAATAATAAACTTCAAATGCATCAAAAAAGGAATGATCAGAAAAGAAAAAGAAAGATGTAAAAGTTGATCCCAATCTCATTTTTGCAGAGGAGCAAATGTAACATGTATTTCATAAACTATAACACTTATAGTTCGAATAAAATTATTGTGCTATGCCGCATTAGCTGGCATGCAGGAAAAGTGAGGTTGACCAGCATGACCCGGAATGCCGGATAATTCAAGGTTCATTTTACAACAAAACAAAAATTAATTTCTCTCCTCAGTTTCAACCGCAAAGCAAACCACTATAAGGAAAAATAATAATATATGCCTTTCCCAAAAACAAACCAATGAATTTCAGATCTCCGAGCCGTAGTAAATCATGGATGTTTTGATGGTGCGTTATCTTGCTATTATTTATTAACATTTTTACAAAACTGAATCGTTTAATTGTATTAATAAAATGATCTATACTGCTGTGTTACAAAAGTGATATTTGCACTTAGCGGCAAATGCAGAAGTCACTTCTTAATGTGTTATGCTTCTATAGATGGCACTATTCTCGAAAAAAAATTTTAATTTTCCGCTTTCACAAATGACCAGAAAACAATGTATTTAGAAAATATATGTTGCAACAAATTATACCTGGTGACAATTTAATTTTCACATAAAAAGTGCAGATTAGATTTTTGTCCTTGGCACACCAGTACATAATGTATATTATTTTAAAAGTTTTAAGTGTTCTCGGGATAGTATTAAATTATTTTTTTCCAACCTCGGTTTTTCCGGCATACAAAAAGGACCAGGTACGTGTCATAGAAAATCTGGTGACCCTCAAATTTTGTGGCATGCCAGCTAATGCGGAGTAATACGGTACTTGTTATACTAAAGATAAATATCTTTACACAGAATAAATTTTATTAAGATATGTTTTTAAAAGAGCGATTTTTGTCTACTTACATTACTGTTATTGCATCATAAGAATTCATTAAGAGTGTAAGCATAATTCAACTTATCTACGTTTTCAAATTTTACAGGTACTGCAGTAATACATATGCAGCTTGCTAATTAGTTACAGGTGGTAAAGATTTTTCATCATTATCATCATCAGAAACTGCACAAGCAGCCTCTCCACTAACAGTTCCGGCAACTGCCCCATTGCATAAAGGATTCAAAAGTAATCACATTTTTCTAAATAATTAAGAAATACTTCAATCCTCTCAATCCATATGAGTAAACATTTCAAAATGATCCCATTCTTCAGTCACTTAAGCATTATTATAATTGCCGTTTATAAAACCATTTCTAAAAGCAGTTTTTTCTTACTGTTTCCGTGGTAAGCAACATTTATTTTCTCAGGACTTCAATTCACATTGCTTTTAAATGTCTTTTTGTCCCAAAACTATGATTATTTGAAACCTCCATAAAATTGAGTAGTTTAGCTCAGTAAGCATTAAGAAAAACGTTTGTAAATAATGTATGCCATTCATATAAGCTGATAAGCAAAGCGATGAGCATATATAAGCTGATAAGCAACAAGTTAAGGGCAAAATAAATTTTGCCTTTGTTTTTTGCCTACATTTTTATGCAAAAAATAAAAACAAAACTTTAGCAAAAACTTCAACTTAAAGTGAGTAAATTCGAGATATAGAGACAACTTTATATTGAAAACATTCAATTAGTTTCAGACCTTACGCATCGAGTAATCGACAGTTGACTGTGTGTGTATATATATATATATATATATATATATATATATATATATATGCCATGGGCACCATGTGTGTCTATATATTTATATGTATATATATACACACATAGTGCCCAAATCAAACGTACCCAATTTGAACAGTCCATTTAAAAAAAACTTTAAGCGCTATGAAGGTAATATTGACAAAAGTTGGCACCTGAATTCTTAAAGTTGACGGCCATTTTTTCTTTTTTGCCTTGTCTTAGGAGTCTGCGTTTTTTATGAGGGGACAAAGGAAAAAAAGGCATCCCCGTAAAAGAAGACAAAAGCTGTTCTTTGTTATGCAAAACACAAATCAGAAATAACAGTGTAAAGAATGTTTTGAACACTTAATAAAAGAAGTACACCTCAAGATAACAGCATTTTAAAACATTCTTCACACTGTTATTACGGAATAGTGTGCGTCTTCTCTTATGGCGATACCATTTCTCCCTTTGTCCTTTTATAAAAAGTGCATACGAGTTACACAAGACAAAAAAAAATTGCTTATCACCCATGCAGCACTTAAACTTTTTGAATCATCTGTTCAAATTGGGCAGTTTGATTTGGACCCCCTGTATATATTTTATAGTCATTTAAATACTCCAAATATAACTAAAAAAATGTTTGTTTTAGCCAAGATTCTGCATGAACCTTAATCATATTACAAGAGTTCAACTGTAGATATGTACACCAAATACACAAAGTTCATTTCATCAATGAAGAATAGTACCGTAAAATGGGGTGAATCGGAACACTTTTCAGCTTTGATTGTAAAAAAAGCAGTTAAAAATTTTTTTTTAATTTGATTTTTTGGGTAAAAACTTCGGTCTTGCTTTACTTTTGATATTCCAAACGAAGACAAAGCATTTTCAACAATTATTATTAAAATATATTGGAAATTATGGGTGTTCCGAATCACCCCGCTGATAGGGGTCAATCGGAACACATGTTGAAATTTTTCTTTTTTTGAATTTAACCTGTAATAGGTCTCACAAACATGAGTAATATTGATGGGGGATAATAAGAACAGATAATTACCGTCAAATAAATGCATAATTTCAATACCAGTAAACGTGTATAATTTGTCAAAATTCAAAATAATTTTGAACTTATGAAAAATGAAAAGTAATTTTAAGAAATGCTTTTGAATTGAAATACAAAGATTTAACATGAGTGGAAGTCACTCATGTCGTTCACAAATATGTACTTGTCCTTAAAACTAGCAATTGTAACTTGGATTAAGTTTTTTCATAGCATCTCCTGGGATGAACTATGCGTTTTCTTTAGTTTCTTGAAATCTCTGGGTTTCGGGGATTGTCCTGAAAGATTATTCCGCTTATTCATCACTGTCTGTGTGCTGGATTTTTACTACATAAAGTCTATGTGACTTTCCCCATCGTATTTTAAGTAAAAAAAGTCTCCTGGAGAAAAAATCTTTAGAAATCTGCAACTGTTTGTCATTCTAAGATCTAGTTGCTCACGAGAAGGGATAAACAGTAATAAATCCTTGTCCTTGTCTTGATTAGAAGAATTGGGGTTAGAATCTTGATTTTTCAAACAGTTTCCTTCAAATAAGTTTGAATTGGAACAACAGAACTAAGTGTTCCGATTCACCCCGCAAATTTTTTTTCTACGGCATTTTTCAGAATTCTTCATTTTTATGACACAAATTATAAAAAATGTAAATTCTAATGCGGTATTCTGTTGTTCAGATACATGTATAATTGAAACATACCACTCTTAGTTTTTAAATAGAAGAAGGTTTGTTATTGC
This sequence comes from Uloborus plumipes, assembly GCA_038373865.1. Classification (NCBI taxonomy): domain Eukaryota; kingdom Metazoa; phylum Arthropoda; class Arachnida; order Araneae; family Uloboridae; genus Uloborus; species Uloborus plumipes. The sequence continues at coordinate 39,148 of JAXGGA010004359.1, forward strand.
ATATGAAGTTTTGCAGTCTATGAAAATGTGATGTTTTCTAGCATTCCACGTTCAGTCCTCCTTAGAAGCCAATAGCGTTGCCAGATTGACAAAAGTAATTTTTTCCTACTTCCTATGATCTTACCTTACTAAAAAAAAAAATTCATGGCGAAAAATACCCAATAGTTTATTTATGAAGAATTTCTTTGTACGGTTGAGAAGTTTTGTTCCGATTGACCCCGCTGTTCCTATACACCCCATTTTACGGTACACATATAGCATCTCATATACAAAACTTGCAAAATAGTAGAATAAACAACATCATTATACATACGAGGTAAAACAGTAACATTAACCATGGCTTCTCCAAGTGCATTAGCAGAGGACACAGTTACTTTAAAAGTATAAATTCCAGCCCTCAGCTGCAAATTAAACAGGTTCAGGAATCAGATATACAGAATTACATAAGAAATTAAATCTAAAGTTAATCATTTACGGTGTGATATTTTACAACTGTTGGCATAAGTAAAGCTTTATACATATAAATACATTTGTGCACCAATTTGATCTATTCCAAATAGCCAAATTTCTCAGTTTTCTGAATGGTTAAAAAACACAGTTTGCAGGTTGTTTATCAACCCAAATTACAACAATATGAAGTACACCATTTTAAAATATGAAGAAAACAGCTCAGAAATGATTATGAATTTTGAAACATTAAGGTATATTAAATGAGCTGTACATGGTCTTTGTAACACACATTATTTCTTAGTCCTTTTTGAGAAAATGCACACCTTATCAAAAATTGCCCATTTATTTTAAATGCCAGGGCAAATGGAGCAATTTTAACTGTTTTCTTTATCCCTAATAAAAGGTGCCATACAAAAGCTTGCAAAGAGTTGTAGTACGTCATTTTCAAAGTTCATGGAAAAAAACAAAATACATGAGCAATATTTTTGTTATTACTGCGCAAAATTTTATGAGTTTTAATGCATTACACCGAAGAACTGTTATGTGCATTTTTAATACGTAAAACATTAGACTTGTACCATAATATTCTTTCTATGAGATTTTTCATGAAAATAGCTAATTCAATATTGGGGCATTTCACGGTATTTGTGACAGAGGTGTCCATAACAAACTTTTTAAAAGTTTAAAATTTTTACACATATTGAAAAAGTACATTTTAAAGTATATGAATATTATATTTTTTTCATAGTTTACTTTATATTATGTTTGTAATTGCACTTGGAACATTGAAATGCAATTTTCACTTTTACGGACTCCACATTGAATTTTTCTTTAAATCTGGCTTAAACTGATTTTTAAGCCAAAACTGGTACTTGAGACAAATAAACTGAAAGCTCATCTCTAATATAGCTAAAAATTTTAATCAAAAAGTACATTCTATAAAAAGTTATGGATTGTGAAAATGATGATTGTAGAGTCCATAATAATAAATGGAATAAAACTTTTGTTAAAATTTTTATTTATGCATTTTATTTCATTAAATTGCATATTTTCTAATTTCACCTATGCTGTTACAATATTGTAAAAGAAATTTCATGATTGTTGCAATTCGTTATTTTTTATGAATTTTCAAAATTTGTTACGGACTCTACAAAAATATTACAGACTCTACATTCAGCAGCAGTTTCAACACAGCTCTTTATTTACCAAAGTACTTGAACTCCCAAACAGAAGGGTAAAAAATCTAAAAGTTATATCTTTGACAACTTATACTTAAACATTACAACTTATACTTAAAAAAAGAAACTTTAACATTGACTTTCAGAAGAATTTTGATTGCACATTCATCCTGCATATGTGACAGCTCATATATTTAATTAAAGGTATGTATTTAAAAGGGTAATGAGCAAAATTTTTTTGCTTAAGGAATCAACATACTTGATTTTTTAAGCATTCTTTTTAAAAAGAAATATATGATCTGTCACATACATGAAAAAATAGCAGTAGCCGTTTTGTAGAACGACTCAGTATTCCATAAGCTTTTATATTTTGGTTCTGGATCAACATTTTGATTTTAAAATGAGCCAGGTTTGAAGGAACAATTCATTTTACCCATTTAAAGCCCTCTTTTCATTGCTTTTTACACAAAAGAGCACAATTAGGAGCAATTCTTTACAGATATTTTTTTTGCTTAATTTAAGTTTAAAATCTATGTTTCAGCAATTTAGTATAGAAATTAAACTTCAATAATCAAAAAATTTACTAGTTTCTTGATTTTGACAGTTTACCTTTGGAATGAGTTACATTTGTTAAGCTAAAAAAATCTCCATTTGAAAAATGAAAACTGCTGATATAAGTCTTGATTATTTTACACAACAAAAACCTTTTGTCCATCTTTTCACATTAAGGGTACCTATCCCATCCAAGGGCAGATCCACATTCTATCTTTATTTTATTAATTTTTTTTTAATTTGTGGGGGGGGGGGATCATTCCCAAAAAGGGAAGGGGGATGAGTAATTTTTGGGCATAAATTAGGGGCCTGGTGTAAACATTCTAAAATGTAGGCTCTAAAACATAGCTTTGTTTAGACTATGTTTGGTCCTTTTAAGGATGTAAATGGATAGGAGAGTCATACGCGCCCCCCCTCCTCCTCCCACATAGAAAAACTAACTAATGCCATCCAAGCTTATTGTCTTTAATTTCTAACATTTAATTCAAAAAAATTAGCAAAAAAGAGCATTCTCAAGTAACATTTATTAGAAAATAAATATAAGTTGATTATATTATAAACTTTTTATTCTAAAATTACTGCAGCTAAATTTGTCATTAGATAAAATACTATATACTAAATCTGTTGATTTTGGTACATTTTAAAATACTTTAATATTTTTAACTGAATTAACTCAAAATTTAAATTACCTTGAAAAATGATATTTTAAAAGTTTTGGCTAAAAAACATTCCTCTCTGCCCATCAAAATGTCCCTCTAAATATCCTGCTGTTATCGGGAAATCTTGATTTTTCGAAAAGAGTCTAATACCGATCTCCTCAACTAATTCAAGATTCTACAACTAAAAAGAGAATCGCTTGTGAAATTCGAATTGGTACCTTGTTTTTAAGAAATAAATTGAAGACAGTGCAATAAGCAAACTATGAAGAATGTGTACCGACATGTGTACCACTGTCTGTTCTACCAGGAGTTCTACCTCTTGACTCCTCAACTTTTTTTTTTTTTTTTTGCGCATGATGGAAAAAAAGCCATGACAGTTGATTTTATCATTAAAACTATTGAACAATAATATTGTGTTGTTATTGTTTAGCTTCTAGTACCAAAAATTTAAACAATACTCAAACGTGACAAATATGTAGAGTCCGTAACGTGCTCTTAAATGGGTAGTTCTTTAGTAAATAATTCCTTAAAAAATATTTTTTGATTCTTTAATTATTATTTTGGTATGTAAATGCATTATAGATAAACTGAGACATAATAAAAAAGCTTCATTAGGTAGGAATAGATGTTACTTTCACAGAAAATTTGAAGTTAGTTTCAGCAAAAATTTCCATGTCTTTTGTGCGTAGAGTCCGTAACATGCTATATATACTCCTATATTTTCAGAAATTCAAAACAAATCCAAAGTTTTTTCAATGTTTTGTGATAAGTACACATAGGACCATAAACTTACAAAAAGTTTAGTTTCAATATTTGCACTAATCATGAGTAGGAGGCTAAAACATATCTCTGAAGTGTAGAGTCCGTAACAGCTAAATACTGTGAAATGCCCCTGTCTTTGACAAGGGAAAATTGGAATAAATGTTTTTAGACAATTCTTCAAAATACGCAAAGTTAAGAACTGAATGATTTTAAAATACCATGTATTTAAAAATAAATGACATGATAATATGTTAGTAGAAAGAAAAAAACTACGTAAGTTTTTTAACAAGTGTGAAATATTACTTCTTTTAGTTACATGAATAGATGGGAGTCAAAATGGTGCATAAATTTCTGATAAATAAACTAAAAGATCACGGATAAGTGACTATACAATGGCAAAATTCTTGTTTAAGTTCACATAAAATTAATTGTGGATAATGGTGATACATACACTTTATCTTTCAGTACTCCATAGATAAATAAGAAAAGTATTTAGAAAATGTTTATTTTTTTAGTAGCTACATACAAAAAAATTCTATTTTTATTCCAAAAAATATTTTTCAAATCAGATGCAGAGTCGCAATCGAACCTATTAAGTAAATCAACCTATTAAAGAATTTCAAGATTTTCGCTTTTCAGAAAATTGTATTTGACAACATAAGTCTTGTCTTCATCAGTTTTCATAGTAAAAAAAAGCACACACACACTTTTTAAATGCTTTAAAAGTATTGAATACAAGTTTCAACTACAAAACTGATGTTGCGAAAAATAAAAAGACTGTATGACAATTTCGTTATGTTTCACTATAAATCCTGTGTAACTACTGTATTGCATTTCTATAAAGTAATTATGATTGTAGACAGCAAAAAGGGTGAAGATGTTGCTTACATTGACTTTCAAAAAACTTTTGAAAAAATACCACACAGCAAACTGGCTTACTGGGAGAAAAGCAAGCCAATAGTTGTCATGGATAATTATTCTCAATGGATTGATGTTTTAAATGAGGACCACAAGATTCAGTTTTAGGGCCCCTATTGTTTATTATGTTTAATAATGATATTTGTGAATGGCTTTCTGGGAACATTAGTATTTTTGTAAATGATTTCAAAGCTGCAGAGGTTATTGACAACAAAAATGCTTCAAGAGGATTTAGATCAGATTTCTAAGTGTGCAATTAAGTGAGGGGTAAGACATTTAATGCTGAAAAAAAGGTAAACAATTTGTTTAGGTAAAGGAAATAAGCATTGAAACTATTATTTACAAGGGTAAACTATTATTAACCTTAAAGAAAATACTTCTTGGTGCTTTAACTAGTCGGGACATAAAATTTAATCAGCAGTGCAGTACAGCAAATGATTAAGCCAACAGGACTTTATCAATAGGTCTATTTTACGAAATTTTAAGGAAATTCTTCCAGCTTTGTTCAGGAGTTTGGTAAAACCTCATTCGGAGTATGCTGTTCAGTCTTGGTCACCTTGTCTTAAGAAAGATATTCATTTGTTGAATAGGGATCAAAGGAATGTTATGAGTTTAGTTTCATTGACTTTCTAATTTAGTTCAAGATTCCAGGCTTAGAATGCTTAATATGCATACTCTTAAACAAAGAAGAGTAAGAGGAGATATTATCCAGCCATTTATGTTTATTAAAATAGAAGATTTTCATAGTCTAAATTTCTGCACAGATGGCAAAACCAGGGGTCATTGCCTCAAGTTTTAAGCTAATGTTGAAATCAGCAAATACTAATATTGCAAGGTTGTGGGTATTAGCTAGAATCAGGTGGATGAACCAAGGGTCATTTCTTCAAGCTTTTTAAGTTCCAAAATAATGTTGAAATCACGAAAAACTACTGCTGCAAGATTGTAAACATTTGGAACAGTTTGCCAAATGAAGCTGTTAGTTAGAATCAGGTGGGTTGTTTTAAAAGGGCTCTTGATCTTCATTGAAGATCGATAAATTGGACCAGTTTAGCAGTACAAAGAGCCTATTTCTGGTCGTCAATTTTGTATTTGTATTTAAATAAAAAAATTTAGAGTTATGCTTCAAATTTTTTTTACAATAGTTTACAAAATGGGAGACTTTCGAGTTCAATCTTGAACATTTGCAGAAATAAATCATTCATTTCACAAAAAAACTTAAATTCACTTGTTATGCAAAAGTAATTTTAAAAAATAGTGAATGTAAAGAATAACAAAAACAAAACAAGTTTATGCTTGTAAGCAAAAGAAATATATAGAACCAACATCGTATTTTTTACTCCTTCACAAAGAGTTTAAAAAAAGCTTTACATAAAATAAATTCAAATCCTTGTTAACAAAAATCAAATTACTAGGGAAAAAACATACATTTAGTATTGTTCAAAAATAATTATGTACACATAAAACAAAACATAAAAAAATGAACAGAGGGTCATACAAGACTGCAAGAGAAATGTCAATAAATCCAGGAAAAAAAATTTTTAAAAGAAAAAAAATGAAGTATGTTAGGCTAATTGATTGGGAACTCCTAATTTATTGTTATAAAAACTTAAATTGGTATGTTTCAGCAGGCAATCTGTCATTCTAGTTCGTAGGTTCATAGATAATGCTACTGAAAACCAATCATTCAAATTGAACATTAGAGCTATAAAATCAAATAGGTATTCACAACTCCTGATGAAAAAAACAGCAACATAAACTTTCTGAGTTGATAAATTTAAAATGAAATCTCTACAAATACATAACATGCCCCCACCTACTCTTTCCCTCTCATATGTGCCTGCATATTATGGTGTTCCCCTTAAGTATTTTAAGAAAGACTATGCGCCCCCCCTCCCCAAGATTTTTTTCATATCTCAATGCACCCCCCCCCCCCCAGCCCTCCTAAGTTCCATCAACACTTGATCAGAAAAGCGAATCTTCCTGGGAAAGCCAAAATGCACACAAGCGTCTCCTTTGGACAGAGCTCGATTGTTTCCCTTGTTCACTATAAGATGACATGGGAAGATTTTGTCACACTGGTGTAGATTTCAAACTGCATTGTGGCACAGATTTTACCTCTAAATATTTTTCCAATTCCAAATTACATAACTTAACCAAGTTACATAACTTTCTTGCGTCAGGTTTGAATTATTCAAGGTCACAAGTCACGATGAATGACCTTGAAAATCAAACCTGTAGCAAAAAAATCACGTTATGTATTAATAGAAAGCTCTATTCTTTAGCTTTACAATGGTTTTTGAATTTCTATTTGACTATAATTAGGAGCGAAGTAATATTCATTTGCATGTAACCACTTTTGGTCTGTTTTTCGCACTTTTTGCTGTTTTTTACAGCCCTACATTTTGTACAATTTTTTAAATAAAAATCTACAAACTTGCAGGATTTACTTGCATGTCCCTCACACTAAATTTCATTAAAATTGGAAATAGTGAGGTCAAGAAGGTGACATACAGAATTCTCTAATGTAAACAAGGGCGGATCCAGCTTCTGGCTAAGGAGGGTGTCATTTTCGGAAAGGGGGGGGGGTCAAAGTGCAATTTTTGGGCAAAAAGGGGAGGTTTTGACAATTTTTTCGTAATATAAATACCAAAAATGCAATTTTTTGCTGTATTTTGTCAGTTAAGGGGGGGGGGGTCATGACCCCATGACCCCCCTCTGGATCCGCGCCTGAATGTAAAACATGCAAACATTCCTGATTTTTTTGAGTACCTTGCCATTGCGGTGCCAGTCTATGTTTTGGTGCAGATAGAATAGTGTTAGAGTCATAATACACTCAGGCACATTGAAAATAGCGACCCAAGAAGAAATCGTCGGATTGAAATGAAATTTAATGCACATGATGATACAGATAAGAGACTCACTTGATCTCAAAATCAAGACAATTAAACTAATACAGGGTGAACAACGGCACAAATACAGGGAATCTGTACAATGTCGAAACTTGGCAAATTCAATCCGATGCTTTCTTCTTGGGTCGCTATTTTCAATGTGCCTGAGTGTATATACACAGTCCAGTCACATTAATGTCACTACCATGTACTTTTGACGTCGACATTAAATAACCAATCATAGAAAGCATTTGGTAGCACAGTGCAGTTGAGGGTATATAAAGGGTGTGTGAGTACTTTGAAAAACATTTCGATCGTTGGCATAATGCAAAAACATAGCGATTTATCTGACATACAAAAGGGCATGATCATTGGCTTTCGGGCCAAGGATGAAAGCATTGCCAAAATGGTTTACTTTTTCAGCTGTTCACTTGCAGTCGTGGTAAATGTGTACTGTACATGGCAAAATGGGACTGTTCAAAATCAGCGACGTGGAAAATGTGGTGCACCAGGAGCCATAGATGACAGAGGCGAAAGACGGCTGCGGAGATGCGTTCGGGTCAATAGACTAGCTATCGTTGAGCAACTGATCCACCAGATGAACATAGGAGCTACCAATATCGTCTACCACACTACTGTTAAGCGGAAATTGTAGGTCTGGGCTAACAAAGCAGAAAACTGGTTCATGCACCTATGCTGACTAGTGTCTATCGACGACGAACAATGGAATTTGTACCGCCAGTACCGCAGCTAGACTGGACGTCCATTGAGTGGCGACAGGTAGCATTTACTGATGAATCATGTTTTATGCTCCATCGGACTGATGAATGTTGACTTAAAAGGCGTGAAGCAAGAACCCTGCAACCATTGCCGGAATGGTCCAAGCTGGAGGCAGGAGCATTATGGTCTGGGGAATGTTTTCCTGGGATTCTATGGGTTCACTCATCATTGTAGAAGTTACGATGGATCAATACAAGCATACATTTGCACTTGCGAACCATATCCACCCCTGTAGAAATATTGTTTTTCCTCAGGATGATGGCATCTAGCAGCAGGACAATGCGAAGTGCTATACAGCTGCCAGTGAACATGCATGGTTCGACGGGCACCAGGATGAATTTACCGTTCTCCCCAGGGTCAGCAAACTCATCTGACTTAAGCCCAATCGAGAATCTGTGGGACCATCTCGATTGAGTTGTTCAGGCCATAGATCCTCACCCGCGTAATCTAGTGCATCTGGCTATGGCATTGGAGTCGGCATAGTTCAAATTCCTGGTGAGCACCTTCAGGTACCTAATTGACTCCTTTTCTGCATGTCTCGCAGCAGTCCATTCTTCGAAAGGTGGTTATTCTGGATTTTGACAGGTAGTCACATTATTGTGACTGGACTGTATATTTTTTTAAAGAAATTCTAAGTGGGCGTGTTTTGAGATATTCAAAGTCAAACATTACAAAGGATGACCTTGAAAGTTAAGCCTGTAGTAAGAAAGTCCCCCCCCCCATGTGTTAGATCAATAGGAAGCTCTATTTTTTAGCTTTACAACAGCTTTTGAATTTTTACTCTACTATAATTAGGAGAGAAGTTACAGTCATTTGCATGTAACCACTTTTTGTTTTTTTTTCGCACTTTTTGCTGTTTTTTACAACTTTGTATTTCAGACAACTTTAAAATAAAAATCTAAAAATTGGCATTATTACTTATCTTCTCATATGTATCCCACACACTGAATTTGATAAAAATTGGAGATGGTGAGGTCAAGAAGGTAATTGATCTGATTTAAAATTGCCCACCTATTAATTTAATGCAAAGTTTTTATTTTTAATATGTATCACACTACGATACTTCTTATAATTGTGCATTTTTTATTATATCTCGCTTTAACTCATCTCATTTCACCTTTGCACTTTTAAATGCTAGTGTGCCTTTTCATTTCATTCCTATTCATCCTCCCCAACCCACCTTTCACCTTATCTTTCTGCTAGAAGCATATTGCCTACACATTTTTCTCCACTTTTCTGTGATTTTCTATGTGATATTTTCATTAAAAAATTAGAATTGTGAATATGTTGACGGCCATTATTAGACTATCGTCTTTATATACCCAGACATTTTTATTTCAACTACAGCTTGCATAGGTTACTACAGTTTTTTGAATACTATTTTATTCCTAAAAAATGTTTATAACGTACATTTCAGCCACTATTTAATATTTTCCTCCATCGGCCATCGGCAGCCGATGCTAACTTGCAGAAAACATCGATCCATCGGCCAATTGGCGAAAATTTGCCATCGGTCGAGCACTATCGAACATGAAAATAATTCTTTTCGAGAAGAGTAAAAAACTTGAATAACAAATTGTACTCATATCTTTTCTACACAAAATGTAATGAAACGCGAAGAAAATACCATTTTACCTTTAGAAAAGCATCAAGCTTCTTTTGAATAAAGTGTGTTTTAGACTTGCTTACATTAGGTATTATAGAAATTATCTCACAATTGCAATGAAAATCCTTTAAAGCCCCACTCCCTCTAAGTGGCCAAAATTTCACTGAGGGAAGAAGTGGCCACTTGGAGGGGTTTACTGCATCGAAATTGAGAATTCAAAAAATACATTTTCATTATATATTAAATTGTCCGAATAAGTAAATCCTTAACTACCAGGACAATCATATTACCAATGTTTAAATCACACTTTTTACCTTTCTGCAGACTTTTGTAACAACGTGAACTTGGTTGTTGAACTTACTTTTTTTTTTTTTTTTTGGAATAAATAAAATTTTATCTACATTTTTAATTGAAAAACCATTAAGATTTCAACTGCATATAACGAATTTGCTGATTTCATGAAGACTAATCAACAGACTTTACTATTTGATGAAAGACAACATTAAACAGCACAGCTGATAAAGAATCTTGTTTCACACCTACATGTTAAAAAAAATTTTGATAGCAAGCCAAATATGAGCAGTTTTTTATTTTTTAAATTTATAAATATAACGTCAAAAACTTGTCTTTAAAAAGCATGGCAACACTAATTTACAGAATAATTTCTTAATTCAGCTAAGAAAAAAAATTCATCTATGGTTCTCCTATCAGTATTTAAGCCATTCTAAAAGTCATCAAGAAAATTGACTGAAACTTTATTTAATTTTGCAAGGAGTAAAAAATGAAGTTCTAACCTTAGAAAGTTTTAAATTCTTAGTGTTCTGGTCTTGCATTGTGCCAGTTTCATCTCCTTCAGGATGAGAAATTAATGTCCACTCGTATTTGTAATTATCAACTTCACCTGAAAAGAAACAATGTCTAAAACCATATTTTCAAATAAGAAAATATCAAATTGCAAAAACTTTAAACTATTAATGACTTCCATGTTATCTTATCAACCAGCTTTTAAGCTTTTGTGTTTTTCACTTTTAAACACAATAAGAGCAATTTATAAGATTTTTTTTTTAACCTTTACTTCCACATAAACTTAACTCTTACCATAAGGAGGAAAATCTAGTTTAAAGATAAAAAAGGATTTATAACAATTTTATTAAATCCAATTTTAAAAATTATCAGAAAATATTTTATGAGTTTTGACACCTTTATTCTAGAAAAAAAAAAACATATACTGTATTACCACACATTAGCCGGCATGCCGGAGAAAATGAGGTCAACCAGCATGCCGGAAAATTCGAATTTTACAACAAAACAAAAATTAATTTCTCTCCTCAGTTTCAACCACAAAGCAAACCACTATAAGGAAAAATAATAATAAACGCCTTCCCCCAAAACAAACCAATGAATTTCAGATCTCTGAGACGTAATAAATCATTGTGGTTTGATGGTGCGTTACCTTGCTATTATTTATTAACATTTTTACAAAGTTAAATCGTTGAATTGTATTAATAAAATGATCTATACTGCCGTGTTACAAAAGTGATATTTGCACTAAGTCGCAAATGCAGAAATCACTTCTTAATGTTTTGTTTCTATAGATGGCACTTTTTTCGAAAATTTATTTTAATATTTCCCGTTCACAAATGACCATAAACATGTATTTAGACAACATATGTTGCAACAAATTATACCTGGTAAAAATAACTCAATGTTCTTAAAAAGAAGTGCAGATTAGATTTTTGTGCGTGGCACACCAATACATAACTTATATTATTTTTAAAGTTTTAAGTGTCCTTGAGATAGTATTAAATTATTTAACTCCAACCTCGGTTTTTTTGGCATGTTGTAAAGGACCAGCTACGACTCATAGAATATGAGTCCCTAAAAAGGGACGCTAGGCATTAATGGGTTAATTTTAGTTGTAGGAAGCGGATGACTATGTAGTAGGGGAAAAGGGTAAAAGTGATAAAAAAATCATTACACAAACTATACAATTTCATTTCATGTTCTTTTTGAATTTCAAAGTATTAAAACCAAATTCTCATACTTACAAGTATGAAAATTGCTAAAAATAGTTTGGCAATAAAAATTGATGCATTTTTTGATGTACCTTTTCCACATAACAGAATTAGATTATGCAAAAAAAGAACCTGGTTTACTCAAGAAAGACTTTGCAGAGTTGTGCCTTCTATGGTATACGATTGGAATACGTTCAATAATAATTTTGCCCATCTATTTTTACTAGAATTGAATGCATTTCTCAGGCAAAACAATGCAATCGTTATGCATGCTCCAGTTTATGCAATATTAGGGCTAGGGACATGCAAAAAGAAGGGTAACTATAAAAGGGTCATGTCAATATAAATATGAAATTTCAGACATTAATGTTTCATTACTGGAACCAAAGTATTTTTGCCGCCAGGGCCCATTAGGTATCACAGATAAGTCTGATGTGGAAAGTTATATCCTAAATCAAGGGTTCTCAAGGTAGAAACCCTCACTGACCCTCACCTAAAAAAGAATCAACTTTGTGTGAATGAAAACACACAAATGTTCATGATCTTCTTACCATCCCTCCTTTAAACTAAACCACACTAACTGTTTGAATTTCAGAGAAGATACATTAAATAACTTTACACATAATAGGATACTTTAGTTCAAATTTTTAGATATAACAGAATGTGCAGTAAGAAATAAAAATATGTTTTGGGGATTACACTCAAATTAAAATGATTTCTTTGGATGTACTTTACAACATCATGCAAAATTTTAATTAACAATTAAAAATTTACTGTGCTCATAATATTACATTTAATAAGTATTAGACAAAACTTTCATTGAAATTTATCAGCATGTAAATTAATTACATAACATGAATAAAAAATGAAACATTTAAAAATAATTATAACAGATCATATTAATATAATTTTCTATGCTATTGTGTTTTGTTACAAATACTATGCTAAAAATTGTAAAAAAATTTCTATCTAATATATAAAATTCTCGTGTCACAGCCCCTAAATTTTTTTTTGTTCGCACATAACATCTGATCTACTGAACCGATTTGGACGATTTTTTTTAATCGATAGGAGATGGTGTAACTTAGGTACCATGTACTCATATGACGATATTTGTTCACTAGAAAAAAGTTATGATCGAAAAACTAACATTTCATGTCATTTAAACAGGGTATCTGCTCAACCTGGACTTTTCAATTCCATGACTTTCCCTGACTTTCCATGATTTTGCGAACTATTTTCCATGACTAAAAAAAAAACGAACTCTGCTTTGTTTTTGGAAAATTATGCACTTAATATTCTATCTTGCAAAGCAAATGACCAAACATGGCGACTGCGTTTCACAGCAACAGAAGTCAGTTCGCTTTTGAGGTCAAAAAACGATCTTTTCCTACCGACACCCTCCTCCCCACCGTGCTTGTCCTCAAACGTACTTTCATGTAGCAATGAATTGTCTGTCCATAAATTTTACTGTAAGTTTAGATCCTGATATGAGTGAGGCGAAATCTGACTTCAAAACGGAACTCGTTGAGTTCCTCCCCCCCCCCCCTACCTACACGATTCTTTAAAATTCAACATCGTTTTTTAATTTATTTTTCTTTTGCATAAAACTCCTCGAAAGAAAAAGATTCAAACAAGTTTTAAAAGGAAAAGGAATCAAATGAAGCGGGTAGGGGGGGAGGAGCATATGCGGGGGAAAAAACCAAAAAAACCATCGAGTCTATCTTTTTGTCGTTCAAGGTCATATTTTATCAGATGACGGAGTCCACCGCACATGCGCAGTTACACAAAATTCGCCGCTCACGGTTTTAACATTGAGAATTCATCTGATTGGTCAACACAATGCAACTTGTTGGAAATTATAATTGACAAATCAGATTGCACCCAATAACGAAGTAGAATGACGGCGGAAGTGTTTTCGTTCTTCCGAGATCGCGGGAAAAATTTCAATCGGTCCGGAGCGCTAAAATCCATGATAAAGTCAGTTTCCATGACTTTTGGACATTTTTCGCTGAAATCCATGACTTTCCATGACCAATTTCGATCATCTTTGAAATCCATGATTTTCCCTGACTTTCCATGACTTTCCATATGCGCGGACACCCTGTTTAAAACAATATGTGTTATCATAAATCCTTACTTCAATGAGCGACCCGATGGTCAAGTGGTTATGCGCGTCAGGTTGAAGTTCTTGATGGAATGAGATCGAATCCAGGCCCGCAAGGATTTTTTCGAACAGCTGCACGGCTTTTTTTTTTTGAATGATTTTAATGACTGTAATGTCCTTATGCAGGTACATCCCCTCATGGGGATCTACCCCATATTCTTTTAAAGTACAAAATGACAGTTTTGGTCGGATCTTTGTTAAAATTGGCAATGGGGTCCTTCGATGCTGTAGAATTTTCTTATGGACGTTTGCGCCATTTTTGGGGGCTTTGAATCGATTGTGGCAATAAATGGTTTTTGATTTGCGGCACTTATATTATTTTTTCAAAAATTATATACACTATCAATTATATTATGTTAATTTTTGTACCTTTATAAAATTCTGTATTTTATACCTTGCATTTAAGTAAAATTCAAGGTAAAATTAAAAGTCAAAAATCCTGAAGAAGATAAATATATGTTAAAAATTAAAGTAACTATTTTTTGTGATTTTCATATTGTTTGTGACCAAAAAACATCATTACAAACAAATAAAATGTATCAAACACCATGAGTGTTGAGTTATTAGGCAAAATCTGCTGTGTAAAGTTTTTTTTCACTGCGAGAAGGGGGGGGGTATGAACGACCATTAAAGTGACACAAATTTTTAAAAAATAAAGGTTGGATCTCCAATTATCTTGCTTCGTAATTTGAACCCGCCCCGGCTGTGCAACGGTACGCGATTAGTCATTCAAAAATTAATGAAAAACCTGATCGAAGCCAGGATTTTAAATGGCAAGTTCAGGGGTGAAAATATACTCATACCACGGATTCCTATTATACCTACAGATGTGCCAATTCAATTCAAACGTATTCAGTTTCCGATTAGATTGGCATTTGCAATGACTATCAACAAATCCCAAGGTCAAACGATGTCTGTTTGTGGCTTAGATTTGAGAACACCATGTTTTTCACATGGACAATTATACGTGGCATGCTCTCGAGTGGGTAAACCATCCAGTTTGTTTGTGTTAGCTAAAGATGGACTAACAAAAAATATTGTTCACGCTATAGCATTAAGAGATTGATATTGTTTAATAGTGTTACTGTCGTAATTGTTAAATTAATGATATATAATTTTAAGGAATAAATTATAATAACTTAAAAATAATGTTTGCCTTTTGTTATTTTTATATTCAATCATCGTTCACAGCGCTCCATGCTTATTTCACGCATATACCACATTCTAACTTACATACAATATACACATTCTACCATACATACATACATACTTACAATAAGTAAGCTATTTTTTGTCTACACTAGAAATTACTAGGAAATTATTTATATGGCAAAACAACGAATGCCGGGTCAGCTAGTATATATATAAAAGAAAGTCGTGTTAGTTACACTACTTATAACTCAAGAACGGCTGTACCGATATGGCTAAAAATTGGTAGGTAGGTAGCTTAGAGCCAGGAGACGGACATAGGCTATAATTTATGTGTGTCAGTTACATAAATAGAAAAACTGTCTTATTGACTAAGCCTTTTTACTACGCCTTTTTTGACACCTCCATGGCTGAGAGACAAAGCACACGTTCTGGCAGCTACTGGTGCGCAGTAAACAGGTTGTAAGTTAGCGGTGCGTTGAGTGTTATTTGACTTTTTCGTGAAATAAATTATAAACAAACACGTTACTTCCCTTGACATTTATATGTGATAAGCTGTCAGAAACGATTGCTCATTCCTAGGATCCCCATAATCCCAACCAATATGCCGTTTGAATTTAAAAGACTTCAATTTCCGATCCGTCTTGCATTTGTCATGACCTTTAACAAATCACAAGGCCAATTATTAAAAGTTTGTGGTTTTGAATCTAGAATATCACCGTTTCTCCCATGGTCAATTATATGTGGCATGTTTAAATGTCGGAAGACCATCTGTGTTGTTTCTTTTTGCGCCTGATAATAAAACAAAAAACGTTGTGCAACACAAGGTACTTTAGTGAAGAGCAACCTATGTACTAAAATACAGAAACAATAATGAATGATTAATGTAGGTACTTAATTTTTTTTGTATTTTCTAATAATAAAAAACTTAATAAATTCAAAAATTTTCTTATTTATTGCCTTTAAGGCGGAACACAGTTCGCCGGGTCAGCTAGTAAAAGTATATAGACTGAGCTAAAAAATAAACAGAAAAAAAAATTTAAAGACAAAAACTACAATTTAGTAAAAGTTAGCTTTCTAAAAAAAAAAGAAAAATTTACAAAACAAAGAGCAACTGAGGTGAAATTAATAAGTATTTTAAATTATTATCTATTTTTATTTACTTTATTATTATTGTTGCTGTTTCAACATTAGTATTTGACCAAAAATAAATACATACCTAAACCACCAAAATAAATTTTAAAATGTATTACTATTAATAGAAAGTTATAAGTTCTTCAACTTTCAATAGAAAAAAAATCATTTTCAGGATACAAATAGACTGAAATATCAAACACAAAAGAGAATTTTTCTTGCAGAACATTCACAATTTAGAGAAATTTAGCAATCTTAAAATCAATTCAACCAACATTTATAGCTTAGAAATTACCTTCCGTTAAAGCTACTTTAGTTGTGCTTAAAATTCCAATTTTGTTTTATAATATATAAGATGAAAGACAAGTTAAGATTTTGTAAGATAAAATAAAATTGAAATATTGGTAAAACAACAAATAACATGCAGTAGTAGCTGCTTAACTTGTTGAAATTTGGTGTAGTTTATATATTTTAATCAATCCATCTTGCACCGACTCGATGGCCAATGCAAAAGATTCAAAACTGACAAAAAAAACTTCAAAATACAAACTGTTAGTGATGCATATAATTTAACATCTTTTTTTTCCATTAATTGTTCATGACAACAGTAGTTGTAAGGAAAACAATTCCTGAAAGAGCATGTAAGACATCTCTTTCTTCAAGTGCAGGTAGTAAAGAATTAGTAATTGAAAATTATAAAAGAATCATATTTAAAATAATTTACTACACATTCATACCTTGCTGTTGTTTCAATGCATAGGCTGAAAGAGTAACTTCATTTTCAGGTAACTGCAGTGTGACATTGTCGCCAGCTGAAACTACTAACTGATGCATAGGTGGTGTTGTAGAAGGCACTATTTTTTCTGTAATGTTTTTACTTGATGTTAAACCCTAAAAGAAAAAATATATTCATGGCACAAAATTTATTTAATTGACAAGATTTTAGCATATTCATAAACAAAGATCTCATACTCTAAAACCTCTTATAAACTTTTAAAGCTTAAAATGAGGAGCTAAAAAATTCTAAATTAATAGCAATATCTTAACAAATGCAAAACAGAATCTTTTAATGGTACATTAAAAAATAGTTTTAAAATCATACAGGAAGAACAAAATTAGACTAATTAAAACCATGAATAATGTTATTAGAATCCAGGATTGTAGGCCGTCTAAGCATCAAATCAAAATTTTTGGATGCAAAATGCAACAAATGACCGCTTATTTCTAGCACTGATATACATCATCAGACAGAAACATCTTTCATGAAAAGCAAGCAAAGAAAGTAGGGGAATGTGGGACAAATTGAAATAGCGAGGCAAGGTGAAATGGCAAAATATCTTCACAGTTTGAAGAGCCACTTATTTAAATTTTGTACCCAAACATATCGTTGATTCATGTCAAAAAGTAAATAGCTCCAAAGAGCAATGAAAAAAAATTGTACAAGTTATTTTCAAAATTTGACACCTTTATTGTAATATTCGTAATTTTTCAAAAATATTTCTTGTTATTATAAAATGATAAAATTTTTGCAATTATCATTTTATCTATTAATTGAGATTTACTAATGTCCAGTGCAGTTCTTATTTAGCTTACATTGGGCATGTTTTGATTTTAAATGTTCAAAGTAATTTTCCAATTGCATGCGGGGCAAAGTGAATGGGGCAATGGAAATAATTCATTTCATTCGCTTATGCATTTATTAATTAAATGCCTTGCATATTATTTATTAATTTATTCACATTCTTTTACTTAATAATTCACTTATTCATCCATTCATTTAGTTATTTTGTTATTGATTTTCAATTTTATTCACTATTTTATTTTTCTCATACATTAATTAATTCATGTTTTGTATATTTATTCATTCATTTATTTTTTCATTAATAATTCATTTTTTCGTTTATTTATGCATTCATTTGAGGAAAACTATTGTAACTCATTGATATAAAAAGTGTTTCATTATGAAAATATTGTATTTTTCACTTTGCTCCAGGTTTATTGAGATGAAAATTTTCAACCTTTTTTTGAAGATGCAAAATAACTGCCAAAAATGAAAAATAACATTTCAACGATAGTTATATCACAAAATACATTATTCCTTCTTTTTGTACAGTAATTTTCAGAACAAATTTCCAATTTATTTATTTTGAAACATGTGACTAAATTTAACTATTTCACTTTGCCCCACATTCCCCTACTTATTATCCATTATTGTATACTCACCAACTTTTGAAAACGAGCATCAATAAAACTTTTACATGATCATCACTACCTTATCAAGTAACTTAACACCTGTGATTTAAAAAATATTGTCGATGGAAAACTGAAATAACTAGTATTTTTTCTTGTCTATCACATTAATTTAAGAAACATCAATAAAAAATAAACAGGTAGTATGATAGTAATGTTTTACTGCCCTATAAATATTTGATAAATAAAGCAGAGGGCAAGAGGGCCATTAATGGGCCAAGTGATTGGATGAGTCACAATTAGTTTCCATTACTTTACTTTGAAAAATATTGTAAAACAGTATGTAACAGTTAAATTGACTGATGGAATGAGTAAATTTAAGAAAGGCTAAAACTGATGAAAAACTCTCAAGTTTAAGTAGTTCCCAATATTTCCACTCATCCCATGTTCTATTACCATCCTGCATATCCTTAATCAACTTTTTAGGGGAGTATTATTTTCTAAAATTTTCATGGCACATGAATAACCATGCTTAGTTGAAATTTATGAATCCAGAATAATTTTCTCTCTCTCATGTGTAAAATTATTATTTTTGCCAGTAAAAGAGCAAAATGCAATCTCCCTTTTCTAATTTTTTTTCTCTCACAAGACTTGAAAATGTATTTAAATATTTATTGGAAAGGCATTCCATAGAGAACACAAAAAAGTAAAGCAGAGCATAAGTGAACCAAACAAATTTTGATACATGAAATAAAACTAAATATTTCCTACACTTCTACATCCTAGGGGATTGAAAAGAGAAAGTGGTTTCTGAAGGATTGATATGCACAGAGCTGCCAACTTTTGAAAATCTAAATTTGTAGCAGTTTTGTATAGGGGAGGGGACAACACATTTAATAACAGACCCAATGAATAATTTACGTTTAAATGTACAATAGTGAAAGTAACAGATTGCTTCGGGAAAATACTCAATTTTTCATTTTTATTATCACTTATTATACTGAATTAATTTTGTTTATTTTAAAACAAAAAAAAAAAAAATTTGGACCTTATTACGCATAAAAACAATATTAAACAAATAATTATAAATGTGTATTTTTTCTGTCATGAATGAAATGTTGGGATCATGAAGAAAAGAAAATCTTATGTTTTGGACAGATTTCGTACATCCTAGGTCCAGGTTGTAGTTTATAGAAACAATGATTTTTTTTGTAGCAGTTGACAGCTCTGGATATAATGCATAAAAATTTATCAAATAAATAATTTTAAAATGCACTAAAAAGGAAGTTTATGTTAGTGAAAGATAAAGTCAAATCAAGATTGAGCTTCTTGAAATTTCTATTAGAAATTAAGGGCTTAATAAAACATCCCAAAAGTACAGACAAAATAATAGAGTATAAAGTAAATAAGGTATATTACTAGCCAAACACTTTTTGGATCAAATTTAGTCCCAATTTTCTAATTTTTGGAATTTTACAAACTTGCATTTGAAATATGCCTTTCTTATTTAGAAGGAGTGTTCATATAGTAGAATAGATCTAACAGAACATGAAGTCTTACAGCACCTGATTAGAAATAATTGGAGCATTTGTAATCTGCTGAAGGCGATTAGTATGGCGCTTCTTTTTACATTTTCCTTGTTGACGTTCATAACCATCGATGCAATGGCAAACTCCAGTGCGAGCCCGATGGTTTTTCGGCACACACTCTTCATAGTCTGGACACTGATGAACTCCATATACACAATTCTTTGCTGTTGGAGCAAAAAAAACTGTAGTTGACATGTCTTGGTCTAGCTGAGGGTCTACGGTTTCTTTAAACTGACCAAGATCAAGATCATTTTGATAATCATCTTGAAATAATCTAATAAATAAGAAACAAATATTACCCAAATTAGAATAGAATATATTTTTCAAATATCATTAAAAACTTCCATGAAATCATTTTAAACCTAAATTTATTTTGTTACTTATTAAGAAAGTGTCATGAATCCTTTTTTACTATGAATAAGTTGAACAAAAGTTTGACATGAAATTGTTTCAAAACGTTGAGCAAATTTGTTGCTAATTTAATAGTAGCAGATTTTAGTTACACTTGGGCTCATTTCTTTTAATAGTGGTAATGAAGAAAAAAAAACTACTCCTTATTTGAACACTTTTTAAACTAAAGACACACATAATATTTCAAATTATCTTAACTCAAGAGCAAAATAAGATTTTAATTATGGTATTTCATTAATGAATCGGTCATCTTCATATAAAAATGAACATCAGCTTTATACTTCAAATGACGTTTCTGAAGGAGTGGTCAGAAATTCATGCAAATTTTACCGTTGACGCACGTCACTGAGTTATGCAAATGATATGAAATGCGCAGCTCTCCGACGCACGTGAAGTAAGATATAAGAGAATGAAGTTGAAAAGTGGGCTATGTTCATGTTGGTTTTCTGCCAGACTAATTATCGGAGAAATTTGGTTTTTGTCTCGAAGGATACATGTGATAGGAGGAAATGCCACGCCGTCCTCAACGAAGACACTTCCAGCATATAGACGACTTTACAAGGGGTATGGTGATCGGACTTAGAAGGGGAGGTTGGTCCATACGTCAAATTGCAGCTGATACCCACATGGATGCAAGCACTGTGCATCGGCTGTGTCGGAGATGGTTGGAAAGAGGAAATGTAGCCACATTGAGGGGTGCAGGTGCAGCCAGAGTGACGTCAGACCGCTTGGATCGACGGATTCACCGACAAGCTGTGGCGGACCCGCAAGTCACTTGTACGTCGTTTCTGCAGCACGTGCAAGGTACCCTGGATGCTCCTGTGTCGACCAGAACCATTTCCCGTCGACTGGTTGCACGTGGCCTGCGATCACGGCGCCCGCTAAGAAGACTGCCATTGACCTCACAGCACAGACTCCAACGTTCGGAATGGTGCCGGACCAGAGCGACGTGGATGGCAGAATGGCAAACCGTAGTGTTCTCAGATGAATCCCGCTTCTGTTTGTCCAGCGATAGTCATCGCATACGTGTGTGGCGCTGACGTGGAGAAAGATCAAATCCGGCAGTAACTGTGGAACGCCCCACAGCGTGACAACGTGGCATAATGGTTTGGGGCGCTATTGCATATAATTCCGTATCCCCTCTAGTTCGTATTCGGGGCACTATGACGGCCCAATGATATGTAGATAATGTACAGCGGCCGGTGGCAATCCCCTACCTTCAGGGTCTGCCAAATGCAATTTTTCAACAGGATAACGCCCAGTCTCACAGTGCTCGAATCAGCCAACATGCTCTACGAGGTGTACAGATGCTTTCCTGGCCACCATACTCTCCTGACTTGTCACCAATCGAACATGTGTGGGACGTGATTGGACGCCGTTTGCAGAACCTGTCACTGCCTCGTTCACAGGACGAACTGTGGCAAATGGTTGAAAGGGAATGGAGTGCCATCCCTCAGGACACCATCCGCAGGCTTATTGACTCCATGCCTAGACGTGTTTCTTCGTGTATCGCTGTCCGCGGTGGTCCTACTTCTTACTGAGCTGACGCAGTCATCGCTCTAAATTTTGATTATTTATTTTGAAATAAATATCACTTATTGTTCCATGCTGTCTCTGTCTTCTTGCCAAATTTCATCAATTTCTGACCACTCCTTCTTGGTGTTGCATTTTCAATGTCGAGCAGTGTATATATATATATATATATATATATATATATATATATATATATATATATATATATACCTAGTATGTCCGGAACGTAATGTCAATGAGTCGATTAGAAGACATTTATTGATACAGCCACAATGATATATTAAAAGGTTTCAAAAGAGACTCCTACTGAGTAGATACTCAGACTCAAAAAAATGTTTGTTTAAGGAACTCCTAACGAAACTAACTAGGGTTGTTTGCTTTTCCTCTGAATGTCTACATGTATTTATTGTGCCTTAACTTGTTGGCAGCAAAAATTGGCAGCATTTTGATTGACCCCAAATACATTTTGACTAGTTTAGTTGCAACGTCTGCATTTATTTGTGTGTGTACACATATATCTCACACAACACAAAAATGGATTGTCATAAAACAATTAAAATTTGTTTATACGGTTAGTATGGCTTTGAATAGCACTTTTCCTTTTTTTTAAACACAACTAGATTTGACAAAAAGGCGTTTACCCATTCTTTGTTGCAAATCTATGTTAATTTCAAGACTGGTTGGGTATATAAGATATCTCTTAAACATCTCACAATCCATGCAGTGATGCTACTTAGTGAATGTTGCTGGCATAGCCCTTTCAGTATCTTTCTATTTATTTATTGAGTGTAAAGAAATTTTGCGGTAGCAAAAAAGTTTTATTTTTAGAATTAATACATTTTTCTTTCTTTTCTGACTATTAAAAATGTAACTTAAAATATAAATTAAACAGAACCTCAAACTTTTAAGACTAATATTTGAAGCTCTACAGTATAATAGTATAACTTCTCAAGTGCTTTGATTTATTTCAGTTCTTTTAGTATGGTATTTAGTACGAACAAAAAAAAAAGAAAAGTGAAATATATATCAAAAACTATAACTTGCAAACACAGTATCATTATCTATGGAGTACAGAAATTGGAGAAGAAAATGAAGAACTTTTCAAAAGCACTTTAAAAACGATGATAAATCCTGGTTGCCATTTTTAAATACTAGAAGTTTAATGTGTCATAAATAACTCCCCTCTCCCTTTAAATGCTTACTTCATTGTTAAAAAAAAATTAAAAAACAATGCATGACTAAATCATTTTTATGAATACTCAAAAAAAATTTTAATATTTGGAGGAAAATATGAAATTAAGCTACTGCTAATCACAACACTAAAAGTTTTCTAAAGATAGTTAACTTTAGGTATTTAAGAGCATATATTTAAGGCGATATATGACAATGGAATCAAGATATGAAATACCGTATTTTGGGTTGATAAACTGCGGCTTATGCATGTTTAAAAACAATTTTAACTCCTGAGGCTTATAGAACATGGTGGCTTATACAATGAAAAAGTTTTTTTTTAAATCTTTTTTTGTTTTTGTTTTTTTGAAGTACATGTTATGTTTATTTATTGCCTAAAAACAAAGCAAATTAGTGTCCACATCCAAAGCCACAACTATAACGCCCTTGAACAGTTCTATTTAGAAATGGTGACAGCTATCTCTGCTTATCCAAACGTTATTTTATTTTCCTAAATCCCATAAGGAAGAGGAATAAATTAAGAAAAAAAAACATCAACAATAACCAACATGTCTAATGAAACGAATCCAAACGAAAAACAAATAATAATAATTTAAAACAAAAAATTGCCTGTTGCCAACAAGTAATTTAAAAAAAATTGCCATGTTGCTGAGTTGATGGGAAGTAGTGTTGCGGTAGAAACCAACCAGAGTAGAACAAGGTTACTATAAGTTGCAGTTATAGCCAAAATGTTGCAACATTTCAATTATTAATGATATTGAAACAGTTTTCAAATCAATGTTACTAATTCTTTGTCATTGTTTTTGAACTACGTCAATAGGAGTATATAGCATAAGTTCTCGCAGATTAAATTTTTAACAAGTTTTATACTGCTTATACGCGGATGTGGCGTGTCTGATGAAACACTTTTTGCAAAGCCCGAATTTTGCAAAGTGCGGTGTATACAGTGGTGTGGCTAATCTCCCCAAAAATACGGAAAGTATTTCAGCCTCAAATTCAAATACATAAAACATTTGTCTACTGATAAATCTTAAGTATCATAGGAGCATAGAATGCATTTTTAGTCATTTAAATCAAGTAATGATATAGGTAAAAAAGAGAAAGATAAATTTATACTGCAATGTACTAAGATACTGTATATGATTAACATTACTTTTCCTCAGCATCACCATCAGTCAACTCATCTTCATAGACATATTTTTCTTCTGAAGAAGAAAAAAACATTGCTTAAAACATGTAAAAAATCATTCGCCTAAAAACAAAAATATTTTTAGGTTTAATATTTAGATTTCAATACAAGGTCAACTGTTTTCCTAATCTAATGCTTAGACAAAATACGAAGGTAAGGCTCAGGGCCGCCGACAGGTTTACCAGGGCCCCCGGGACAAAGTACTGACATGCCCCCCCCCCCCACCCCCTCCCCCTTTCCAAAAAAAATCTTCAATACTAAGACAACTTACGTTTGGTGCAGAGAAGAAAATAACAGTATTTCGTATTTGCTAATTTTTCTTCCAATTTTATATTTTTGTGTGTTTCATATTTTTATAATCTGCTCGTGGGCTGTACTTAAGTATGCTATGATATAAATGCGTATGAAATAAATCAGAAATACATAACACAAATTTACAAATAATATTCCTACTTCAATTTACTAATAACTATTAATAATTCTATCACTACTTCACAAAATTAATAATACATATTTACATAAATTAGACATGTATGTGTTTTAAAATCCTTTGAAAAAAATTACATTTCTTGACTATTAAAAGCGTTATTCCTCACTTTGAAAGTTTATTAAAACTTTCCACTGTACACGTAAGAAATGCCTGGTAAGTAGGGGAGAGCGGGGCTAAAAGTTCCGTTTTTTGATCAAGCTCAAAATTCGTTTTGAAAACTTGGTTCTAGAATTAATATTCCGAGGTTAAAACTTAGTATTATATGTCCCTTTGATATACAGACTGTTTTTTTGAGTTGTATTTTATAAGGTTTTTTAATAATTAATTTTATAGCAAGTAAAGCCGAAAAGGAACAACTAACCCCGTCTTGGGGCAAGTTGTTCCGTGGGTGGGGCAAATTGTTCCGATATTAACAAGACGATGAATAACGGTGCTGATTTCGAATTTAACCACGTTGCGAGATGAATAACTCATTAAAACCATAATTTATATTAAAAAAAACAATGGTTGATATTAGTATGACTTTATGTACGGCTGTATGACTATATGTACGTATGTATGCATGTGCGTATGTAGGTATGTCGCGTAATTCAAAAATTGTATACCGTAGAAGATTCTAATTTGATATGTTGGCTTTGAGGGAGGTCTAGTTGTGTACCTCCCCTTGTGGCTGCATTCGAATGTACCCCCCTTCTTTGGGGTAAATCAGTGTTAATTTTAATGTAGACATGAGTGATATGAATTGGTGCAATCACTTGGCGATTTATCACCAAGATTTTGGTTGCCAAGTGTTTGACGCCAACTTGTTGTTGGCGACAATTTTGCTGAAGAAAATGATTTCTTGAATTTCGGTTCAATTTTTGCGCTATTGGCGATATTTTGCGAAAAATCCACTGAATGCTGTTAAAATCGGCCATATTTAGAAAATTAGTTTACTCTCAAGAAAAAAAAAAATGGCAACTGATTTTTATTCCACTTTTTTTTTTCCATTCATTTTTTTCACGCTAATTAGAGCAGACGATTTCTGTTTATCCAATTTGAAATTGATTTTTACTAACTTAAAAACGCTTTGTGTCTTTTTGCCGGGTGAAGCGGTTAGTAATTTCCAAAGCTGCACGAGAAAATTCCCTTTAGGACGTATTTTCTTCCATCTTTCTAATGAGACCTTTGCTTTAAGGCGTTTCCTGTTATGACGGGATTTAAAACTTTTTTTGGCGAATGATTTCTTTTTTTGCACTGGATGACGGCAAAATATCGACTTTAATATTGCAATCGGGACTTATAGACACGCGTTACTTGAAAAAATTTAATTCTCAAGGTAGATCGTGCAAAGGCGGGCAACGAATCTAGTAAATTATAACACATTAATATGGTAAAATACAGTTAATACAGTGCAACATATTAAAATTACATACAATAACTAACAGCTTCAACAGCTAATAAGGTAAGATAATTGTTTCAGTGTTCAGTTATAACAGGGAGTTATCTAGAATTTCATACGATCCCCCGAAAATATGACTTTTATATCAAAGTATGAAATGTATTTTGACATCTTACATAGTTCGCTCTTCGAAAATTTTACATCTAATATATATCTATCGGATAGATTGAATATTTCTGGATTTATGTTTGGTGAAATCTCACTTTCGGCCTTCCCAGCAACATATAATATTTATTTATATGTGTACTAAGTTACTGCATCACTGGTTCAGATGAATAGGGCAAGACGTTCCTTCGGGCAAAAAAAGGGAACAACTAGCCCCAAAAGCACATGTCTTTAAAATATTAAATTATAGGTTAGATAACGAAACATAAATAGTTTCAGCATAGGATATAAGGGTGCACAATCTATCTTCATGTAAAAAATCAAAAAGCTAAACATTAACTATTAAATTTCAGGCGAAAGACCAAAAACACCAAAAACAAAAATATTTATTTTCGTAAATCAGTAATTCACATGCTCGGCTTTTGATACACCGGACGCCACTGGGCTGGCTAAAATGGCCGCCATTTGTGCGCTATAACATTCTATTTCACGAAGTATTTACAAAATACATGTATATTGATGTTATATTAGCTGAACTATTTCAAAGGGAACAACTTACCCGCAGAACTTTTAGCCCCGCTCTCCCCTACTACAGAAGATAGTCCCCTAAGGCATTGGGCTACAAGCACTCGTTGCGTTGCTGTGGACACATGTAGATGCGAGATGTTTTTGCTTTGCCCACACAAAAATGAAGTTCAGTTAACCAAAAAAACTGCTTTTTTTTTTACTCGCATCCCGGGCCCCCTCTTGGGCCGGGCCCCGGGGATTTTGCCCCTGCTGCCCCCCCCCCTCTCGGCGGCCCTGGTAAGGCTAAACATTTTGAGACCGAAGCAGATGATATGCATTTTTAAACAATTGTTGATACGTAAGTTTAACATTTTTATGTCCACAAATAAAATTTGTGACAACAATTGGATTTTAGCAAATGGAGAGTAAATTTTGGAAAATATAAATTTTTGAGGAAATCACTACATATGTGGCCTAAAAACTATTTAGAATCCAACTAAGAATAGAGCAAATTAATCTAAGCATTAATACAAAAATAATTTTAAAATGAAAAGGTAAAATTAGTTTTCAAATCATACAAGATTTTTAAGAAATAAAAAATACCCACATTTATTTCTAAGAAAATGTATCTTAAAACATACTTACATATTGATAATAAAGTGCAAAATCATAAAAAGACCTTTTTTGACCATGATGTATCAAACATTTTATGTTATTTTAAGCAATATATGATTAGTTAGTTAAACTGTACAGATAAAGAGGGCACAAATGAATAAACAAATGGAATCAAGTTATAAAAAAAAATTAAATTAAATAATGATGTTACTTAAATATATTTTGCATATAAATGGTATATAAGTATCAAAACTGAAACTATACATCAATTATACTCAAATAACCATAAGATCATTAATTACTAACCAGGGTATCGCACCACAACAACATACGACTTCTCAAACTTCTTTCCTGATCTCTTTAATGGCTGACATAACTTGTAACTATCACATTGAATTGAATAACATGACGTGTTGAAAAAAAATGCAACATTACAAGTTTCATCTTCACAGCAGACATCAACACAATCAGTTAAAGTTTCAGCATCATTAATTTTTTTATAAGCTCCAGCAGACAAATTGCCATAAGGAGTACACTGGGAATCAACTATTAACTTTGCTTTCCTAATATCTTGACAAGATGCATAACCTTCTAAAAAGATGAATTTTAAATTAGAAATCTTAATTAAAATGTAGTATCAATTTAGCAATTTTAAGAATAAAATGAAAGTGCATTTTGATGATAGAAGCCTATATTCACCAAAAATTCATGAAACTTTCAGAAGAACAATACTACAGTTCAATAAATCAATAAAAAACAAGCAATTTAAATAAGGTAAAATGTAAGATTCATAGAAATATCCAAAACAAATATTTATAGTTGTTAAATTAGCAACTCTTATATTTTTTATAGAAAAAAAACATTTTCTACCATTTAATTTCAGTCAAGATATTGTTTGCAAATATTGCACAAACTAATTGAAGAATAAAACAAAAAGTAAAAATTGAGAAGTATACATAGGTGGAAGAATTTATTTACATAGGTAGTCATTAAAACAGCAACAAATGAAATGCTTTATCAAACATTTAATAATTATAAAAAAAAACTAATACAATTTACATTTATGTCATTAGTACTAAGACATTTAAACCATCTGAACTATAATTTTCATCATTTCAGTAAGTTGAAAAAATAGCTTAATACATGAGGCAATAAAGTAAATACTTAGCAAAAGCAATCCTTAATGAATTTTCGACAACAGCTCATTTGAAGTAGAGCAGGCCTCTATTACAAACGAATAATTTTCAGGAGGGGACGGGGCAAAACAAAAGTGCATTTTATTACTTTCACAATATCAACTAATTGTTTTTCAAGAAAAATTAACATTAAAATCTCTTTCAGTCTCTTAGATGAAATTCTTTTTTAAGGGCAATTATTCATTAAATGGTTTGCTTATAAAATGCTTTTTATTGTTATAAAAAATGTATCAACACTTCCAAAACAAAAATTTAAGTTTCAAAATGGCAATCTTACTGACGAAAGCATTTTGGTGCAAAATAGGTATTAAAATAATGTGTCTTGCTTGGTGCAACTAAAAGCAGAGATTGTTTTCGTTTTCAGTAAACCAAAAGAATAAAGCTCTTCTCAATCTTTTCTTCCTGCTTCTTTGTAGCTAAATTCCTAGATTCCTCTGTCAACTGATAATAATAAGATGGAGTTGAATATTCTCAAAACCATTACATTCATGTTGACTATATTTTCAGTAAAAAGATGAAAAAACAGAAAAATTAAAGATTACAAAGTTCGTGATTGTTTTAATGTATGTCGACTATTGGTGAACAGCAGGAACAATGAAATTTAGAGGGGATCATTATCCGAAAGGAGCGAGGGTCAAAGTGAAATTTTCAGGCAGAAATAAAGGGTCTGAGTCGACTTTGTTTTTCGATATATACATTCCCAAAGAGAACCTTTAGACCTACCAGGTTGCTTAAAGGGGCCCATGCAACCCCTTCCCCCACCGATCTGGGTCTATTCAGGTGCTAACTTATGATTTCAGCTGATAAGAGTCAATATTATTGTTTGTAATTGCAGAGCTGCCAACTTTTAAAAATCTAAATCTGTAGCAAAGTTTTGCACAGGGCATATTCAATAACAAATACAACAGACACAATGAATATTTTAAGTTTAAATTTACAAAAAGACAAGTAAGAGATTAATTTGAAAAAGAGACTTAATCTCCTTGTTTTAATTATTTATCACGATAAATTACTTTTGCTTATTTTTTAAAGTAAATTTAGAACTTTATTAAGCACAACAGCAACATAGTATAAATGGCCATGTATAGATTTTATCTGTAACGACTGAAATGTTTCTTGGGATTACAAAGGAAAAAGAAAATCTCATGTTTTGGACACAGGCTTTCACAGCGTAGTAGATCTAGGCTGTTGCTTGTAGAATAGAAACTACGAATTTTTTCGTAGCAAACAGCAACTCTGCACTTGCACAGCTGTTTTAACTTAATTTTGATGAAAAACAGGTTAGCAATAATCAAAGGGAATTTAAACAATTGAGCTTTTACTTTATCCACAATTTTCAATGCTTTCTAACAAGTGCTCATGCTCTTGCACACATACGCAAAACTTCACATATGTAAAATAAATATTGAACAAATATACGAATAAATAGTCTTCATGGAAATGTATAAAAATATTTTATGAACATTTTTCCTTACCTGAAAAGACAAAGTGGAATCGCAGCAAAAGAAAACATAGTACAGAAAGACGAAATGCTTTCATTCTCATTTCATAAAAACAACATCCCTGAAATAGCAAACAACAATTTTACTTTCAGAAGCAAAATACTACTCTGATTCGAAGCCACTGTCCTTCCCTGCCCCAGGACTAGGCCCTTGATTTCTGACTAGGCCGACATTGCCTCTTTTCAGCGTTGCATGTTTCACAGTAGTAGTAAGTAAATTAATATAAATAATATAGATACAAGAGCTATATTGCTTGCCATTACGTGGTCTATCTTGAAAATAAAAGTTGCATGAAGTGATGATTGTTCAAAAATCAAGCAAAAAATAAAACTAAAAAGTATTTTAAAATTTTCCGTCAGAGTGTAAAAAAGAGCAATGTTATGACTCAAAATTTTAATTTAGACCTCTTTGAATAAAATAAAACGTGAATTAATGTGCATCAAAGGACTTTGGGGTATAATTTAGCAAAGACATGATGCAAACTGTGCAACTGTACAAGGAACATACACTGGCAAAATTAATGAAATGGAAGTACCATTTTCAAGAAAAATACAACAAGTCATGATGTTTCACACTCCATTTATTGATTAGCTGGTTAAAATTTTGATGTGCTTAGATCAAGCCAAAAATTTTCCTTTCACCCTGTACAAGTCTTCATTCTCATCCAAAAAATAAATTTGAGAACAGTACACTTCTGTGCAAGGGTGGATCCAGAAATTTTTTAAGGGAAAGGCGATTAATTTTTCCTACTTACTTTTAACTATGCATATTGGGTTGCAAATATTGATCACGAAGGATTCATACTTCAATTCTGAAACATTTCCGGGGAGAGCCCCAAACCTTCTTTTCCAACTTCATTAAACTGAATAACTAAGTAATTAAATGCATTAGTATTTTTTTCCAAAATTTTGTACCATAAATTCACATAGTGATAAAAGCTGAATTTTACATAGCGGGGGGGGGGGGTTAATGCTCAAAGGGTTAATGCAATCAATAAGCTAATGTTCAAGGCCATTATCAAAAGGAAAGTATTTTACTATTTCAGTTTTCTGTAACTATTTCATATAGAAAATCCTAATACTTCAGATTGTTAAGTTTCAGCTATGAATTACAGTTCTTTGCATTTAGTTTCAATTAGTGCGAAATTATCCTTTTTTTTATATATATATATTTAGAACTTACTTACTTGCAAAAATAAAGAATTTTTAATTTAATAAAATATTAAACAATGTCAATATATTTACGAGAATGCTCATACATTGATTTGCAATAATTAAGTTTAACATATTGGTTAGTTTAAGTTTAGCATGTTGTTTAATTTAAAATATGCTTTCACATGAAGAAGACTGATAAAACTATATATACAACACCTGCTGAAACAAAGAAGTTGTCACCACTGAAACACAAATTGGCTCATTGCTCTATGAGTTTGACCGAAAAGTAAGACTGATACTGCCCTTACTCAAGAGTTTTTCAAGGTCTTTTGCTTGAAATTATCTTAGTGAAACATGCAATATTCATATGTTCTACCCTTTTCCTAAATTAAATAATTTTAACAAAAATTTAAATCTATCTCAGTTTGCTTTAAAGTAAATTATTTTTTTAAGAAAAAACTTTAAATACATTAAAATTTAAAAACAAGTTTAGTCATTTACATGCTAGTGCACCAATTGCACGCCAATGTGAAATTACATAAACTTCTTGAGGAATTTTTTTGAAAAAATAAATTTTTAGATTCTTTGCCTAATTTTTCCAATGTTGTTATGTACATAAATTATAAACACTGTGATAAAATTAAATGCCATTGCTACGAGAGGCTCAACTTATTTATTTATTTACAGATAAAACAACACAAGAAAGATTTACTGTACAAAGAGAGGAAATAACAACTAGAGCACGGGTGGGAATCAAACAGACAACCTCAGGCATGTAAAGCGAAGCTTCTACTACAGAGCTACAGAAGCCCCATTTTTTCTAAAGAAATTTTTGTCATTGTTAATATTACTATTCAAGGAGAAACTGGTCAGCTTTATGAGATCCTCAAAACTCTGGGTCCCATACTTTAGATCTAGCAACCCACTTTAAGGGCTGCCCTGAGTGGAGATAATATCACAGTAATTCAATTAGTACCTAACTCTTCTACTAAAAAATAAAAACAATAGAAACTAAGATGAATATCAGAATAATGGGACATTCAGCACAATATTATTTGCGATCTTGATTGCAGGTAACATCCCAAAATTAGCTAAAAAAATAAGCTTAAAACTGCCTATTAAAAATAGAAACTCTTATTATTCCATTTTGATGAAGCAATTTAACGAATGTGGATAAACATTTTAACAAAAGAAGCTTAGTCTTAAACAACACAGAGTTATCATATTTCATCACTTTTTCCAAACTTGAAGAAATCGAAAATTAATCTCAATAGAAGCATAAACAGATTTGAACATATAAAACTACTATTTTCTCATTTTTCTACGAAGAAAATTTTAATGCTCTGGTCAAAAGACGACTGCTATTTTCTTAATGTCCCATTAGAAAACCATTGAAATTATAACAATATGTTCAAATTTATGTAGTTTCTAAAAAAGTACTTTTCAAGTGAAGAATTTAGAAATGACAAAAAATTTTACAACTTAATGCACATGGTGCATCAATTTTAGATACGATTCAAAGATTGCTGAAACGTCGTTATTGATACGATGTTTCATTTACTACACATATGTAAACAAACTATCATCGCCCATTTTATTGACGGTACGACATTACATAAATACATCAATCAGAGGCAAAAATATCTGGCAAACTGGGATTGTAAATTCATTCTAAACCCGTAGGAGAAAAGAACACGATAGAAAGAAAAATAAATCATTTAGAAATTTTAATTAATCGAGCTCTTACCGATCGCATGATTACCTCATCTGTCTGAATCTGGAGGATTCGCTTTTCACCTCGGTCGTAGTTAATAAGAGCAAACGAAACAAACACAAAACAAAAGAAATGGGGTCTATTCACGACCTGGGTTCGAGACTAAGGCTAACCACGTGATCCGTGAGTTTACATTTTCAAAACCATAAGAATCGGAAAAGCTCGCTTTTAAAATTATGGATTTCGTGTATTCTTTTGTCGTTTTCATGCTATAGTTTTGTTCCGGAAGAAACTTTTTTGTATGCAGCTCTTGTTTTATCGCTCAGCTCTCAGATGTACGAATGTTGAACGAAAATGAAGTTGTAACCTGAAAATGTGTACGCTTCCATTGCTATCATTTGCAATATCCACGGACTGAATAAAAGGCATGTAAAAAGTCAATCGGATGAATTTTGTGCTAAATGAGCATTCTGTGGTCTGCTCTGAACATTTCTGAGCAGAGGATTTCATATGATGGTCGATTGTAAATCGCCGAGGCTTAATAAAAAAAAAATACAATGCTGACAATGATTCCGTAAAGCCGGTAATGAAAGTGAACGAAAATCAGGAATGGTAAATATACAAAACATGAAATGACTAATCAGAATCTTTGACTATCGCAAATTCAGTGGTAAAAGCCTCGCGTTGCATGAGGTAACATAGGACCCTAATCACATGACGTCATTGCGAGTCCAAACACTCGTATCTTTTCAGGGTGAAAACTCTTATTTCTATTCAAAAAACTAATCTTCTGACAGTTTTTACTTCGAAATGATGTAAAAGAATGATGATTGACTCATTTGATGCGAAATATTCTCTTAATAAGAGCATTTTTATGATTTAAAGTATTCAGTGTGCCTTTAAAAAGTTTTGCTTTCCTGTCCGTGCCGTTCATCTCGTTGTGCTTTGTGTCAGAGGCACCTACGCTTTGTGCCTCTGATATGTAATTAATATAAGGCACAACGTTACAATCGCAACGAGATGCTATTCTATCGTAATTCGACTTCCAGTAGCGATTGCAATTTTGGAATTTTGGTCTATTGCGATCGCCTCGAAGTAGAGACGCAAAAGGGCGGTAAAAATCCAGTTTATTCCCGGGAAAAAACCGGATTTTTGGGAAGGGAATTTTGAAAAATCCCTAGAGCTTTGGGAATTTTCAAAGTGTTAAGAAATTCTGGTTTTGAAATTTGTATTTATTAACCTAATTTGATACATTTGTTGAGTTTGCTTTCTAAAAGTGCAACTAATTGCTCATCTCTTGCAATTATTGCTTCTCCACGCGTTAACTGATGTTTTTTTTTTTAATAAAAGTATTTTATGTTACTTAAGGCCAAGCTCCACATTGACCTAAAGCAGCAAAATAAAGCAGAAACGTAAAATGGATTAAATAGTGTTCCT
Source organism: Uloborus plumipes (assembly GCA_038373865.1). Taxonomy (NCBI): domain Eukaryota; kingdom Metazoa; phylum Arthropoda; class Arachnida; order Araneae; family Uloboridae; genus Uloborus; species Uloborus plumipes. Next base: position 73,670 of record JAXGGA010004359.1, read on the forward strand.
ATGAAAAGAACCCGGATTTTCGGTTTCTGCCTTCGGTTTCGGTCGTTAACGAGAAAATTAGTTTTTCTCGGTGCGTGACGTCACCTTCCGTGAGGCGATATTTTTTGCTACCATGAAAGGGACGTAAACGAATCGGTGACGACTTTAGCTAACGAGAAAAAGGGTTTTCGTTTTCGTCGCAGCAATAGGTGGTGAGTTTGCGTTTTCGGTAGCGACTAGGGTTATTCAGCTTTGTTTACCTGTAGTAAAGATGGCCGAGGCGTTAATGCTAGCTGTAATCCAAGCTGAAGAGGCACAACAAATTCCCCGAAATCGTTCGAGTAGAAGAACAAGTTGCTTTCACAAACTCGACGAAGGGGAATTTGTGTCTCATTTCAGATTAACCAAATCATTAACGGCCTTTCTGATTGAGGAATTAAGGCCGTATGTCGAGACGCGATCGACGAGGTGGGACGTACTCACCGCGGAAACCCTACAAGCAAAATTTCTTGCATCAGCCTTGACAGATCTTGATAATGTACTGATGGCGTCAGTATTTAATTTAAATTACTGCATACAGACTGTATAAAGATTAAAAAGTATATATTGCAAAAACAGCACGTGTGCAAGATTATATTCATCTTTCAATATCCATACTGATTTCCTCCTGCAATATTAAGACTGCATACATGTTGTCAGCGTCAGGATTCAAAAGGAGCAGTTGAGAAATACTGGTTTCATGCTGTTGCCGTCAGGGTCATTAGCAAACAAAGACCCATGCTCCCGACCCACCTGGATCTTTGTTGAAAGATACGCATGCGCGGACTGTTATTCCCAGCATTCCTAGTTTCTTGTATCGTGGGTTTTTTTCTTCGGCGTTATCAAGAACATGAGAGCGAGTTAGCTTGCACGTGGTAGCGCAGTTTGGCTTCGTTAAAAATCTGTTTGCTTAAGCGTGGAATATGATTGTGTTAGAAATTATTTGAATCATTCTTAACTGCCTTTATTTAACAAGTGCTATACACAATAAATATCGCGATCAATGGCAGAAATGGGCAAAAATAAAGTTTTTCGTTCTTAAACAAAGCAGACAAGGGATTATACGCAGTGACGGTTTTACCATAAAATGACTTCAAGCTCGCTAGTAAGTTTAATTTTATTCAATAACTATTTATGTTATTCTTGAAAATAAATTAGTTTTTTGTCTAAGTGTATTTTTTAAGCTGACATCCACTCAGAAATGGACTTAGATTTTTTTGTTTATTATCTGCGATATTTATTAATATTTCTCCATAATTTTAACAAGGCATTTTATGTATTAATAATTCGAAAAGAAGCATACATTTTTAAATAAATAAAAAATTGCATTGTATTTTTAATAGTGCGACTCATTCTGTTAAGCAAAAAAAAAAAATAATAATAATAATAAAATAAATAAGTAATAAAAAATCTAACTATGTTTTTGCCACTATATAAGAAGTCTATGAATTTTAATATGTAAAGTTTATTCTAAAATCAATGAAGTAATTTTCTGCTACAAGGCAAAACCTTATAGCATCCCCTTAACGCTAAACAGCCACCGGTGTTCATATTCGAACGCAACCCTGTTTCTCACAGCCTTGAAAATGCTAACTACAACAGTAACGGAGGAATTCTTATTCTCTGGTGTGGCAATTCTCCTGTAGCCAATCAGGGACTGAGCGGCAGTTTTAGTTCACGTTTTTTGGAAGATTTATGGGGCGCGGGCCTTGTACGCTATGGTTTGCTGCTTGAACCCCTGTTAATTTTGGAATACGTTTGCTGGGGGCTGGGTGGTTGCTGCCCAGTCCCCCAGAATCCTTCTTTTTTTCACTTTTTGCTGGAGCCCTCAGAGAATTTTACTTTTATATAAGGAAGTATACTTTAGCTGAAGATTCCTTTTGACGATGGTTTTTATTTTATATATGTTCGATGATATGAACTTCTTCTGAGAAATCTTGTGGTGATGTGACTTCATCACGTGATGTCTGAAAATTTGATCAAGACTCATTCTTTCCGTAAAAAAGTGGAAAATTCTGCAACTAGTGATGAATTCAGCTGTAGTCCGAACCCAATACACGAACTTATAAATATGGCTTCAAAGTGATAAATTCTGCAGCTAGTGATGAGTTCGGCTGCTTACAGAACTAAATTCACTAACTCTTAGACACGTTGCAAAGCGAATAGGTCTGCAACTGGTGATGAATTCGGCAGAAGTGATTGATAATCAAGACATATCATCCGCGTAAGTGTTCATTCCCATGGGAACCCATGTTCTAATTATGGCCATTTTTAATATTAAATTTAAGTAGCTACTTTCATTTTTATTTGATGTTTAAATTGTTAAAATAAAATTAAGTGATTTAGATCAATGTGTAATTATTTGTCTATTGCATGATATATAATAATTTTAGAGGTTTAAACACTTTATGAATGCACATATTATGATAAAATTCAACTTGGTTTAAATAGTGAGATTCTGGTAAGTTTTAATTAATTCTTTTCAGCAATGTACTAACCACTAGCATAGAACCACTGTACCATAAATTGGTCCACCATAGCATTAATTGGTGCCGTTTTGGCTAAAACCTTCAAACACATCAATGTAGCATTTATTGGTGCCGCTCCAAAAAAAATAATTAATGGGTTGAGAATTCCGGGTTATACTTTTATGAATGTAAAATGTAATCACCCTGAGATCACTAAACATTCACGAAATTTATTTTTTTTAAATTGTTGCAATTTTTCATTATTTTTCAATAACAATTAATCATGTCCTTACATTATATTGCATTTTGAATTTTTCTCAGACTGTTTGATAGTACATGATTTTTCCATGAATGCATTTTTATCAATTATTTTCTTGAATTGTGTTGCGATATGAAATTTTATTGTGTGATGCTATTCTTTAGGGGTTGTACGTTTATTGTTTTTTCATGTTTTCCAATCAACAAACCAAAATCATTGGGGTTTTCATTCAAATTTTTAAATTTTTGCTGAAATGTCCAAAGTAAAATCTAAAATGTCTGCTCAAAGTTTGGCTTCATCTTTACCTACTTTTAATGGCAGAGAGGGGGAAGATATTAATTTTCATATAAAACAGTTTAACAGCATTGCAGATCTAGAAAAATGGAGTGAGGAGAAAAGATTAATTGTGTTCAAATTAAATTTAGGTGATAAAGCTTTAGATTTTTTAATCAATGATGCCGCAGCTTCTCAATGTGAGAAAATTCAGGATTTGCAGGAGTTGTTGGTTGGAAAGTTTCAAAAAACAAAATCTTTTGCTGACATTCAGTCTGCATTTTCAAAAATCACACACAGACCAAATCAGTCTGTTAAAGAATTGGCAGGTGAAATTTCCAAGCAGGCAGAGCTTTTTGTAGGAATTACCAACTCTAGCAATCAGGATCTAATAACCTTAGCTGAGAATATTAAATTGAATAAATTCTTGGAAGTGGTAAGACAGGATATAAGGGTCGAGGTAAAAAAAACTGGTCCTTCGACTTTTAAAGAGGCTGTCAAGTGTGCAGTCAACATTGAAAATGCATTTGAGGAAGCAACAGGGGGCCCCTCTGGAAATGGTTCTTGGGATCTTCAAATTAATTCCCTAATAAAATGTCAACTTGAATCTAACAAACAAATTGCTAAGCTGACTACTGAACTTGCTAATCTGACTGAGAGAAATTCCCAGCAGGTTAACAATTTTTCTACCCAACAAATTTCATGTCACATTTGTGGTCGAAACCATTTGACCACAGATTGTGTTCATTTTCCTTCGTCAAATAATTTTGGTAGGGATAATGGTTTTTCAAATTTTAAGGGCAGAAATTTTTCGAATAACAGAAGAGGAAATTTTTCAGGAAATAGGGGCAGATTTTTTAGGGGGAGGTCTAGTCATCCTTACAGAAATAACAGAGGAAATTTTGGTAGACAAAATTTAAACTAATAGGGGGTACTTGTGATAAAAGTAATAAAAATGAAAGTTCTCAACCAGGTGCCCATTACATAAGAGAACAGAATGACCAAAAAAAAGAAACATTGGGAAATGAAAGAAAAACTAATGAGGAGATTGACAAAATTAACATACCGGCTAATGATAGGATAACTGAAAATGATAATCATGTAATGAAATTTGTACTCTCGTGTAACACTGCTTCAAGTAACTGTTTACCTATAATTCAACTTCAATTTGGGTCAGTTAAATTGAATGCCTTAATTGATTCAGGAGCATCATTGAGCCTAATTGAGCCTGACATCCTGTTAAAAATTAAGGAAACCACTAAGGTTGAGCATGTGTCGAGAAGTGTCAAAATAATTACTTTGAATAAATCAACTATCCCTTACATGTCTGCAGTCAACATAAAATTTAAAATTCAATCTTCTTGGTTTGGAAATCTTTTCTATGTGACAAAAAATGTTTGGAATTCTGACTATCAAATAATTTTGGGTTATGATTTTTTGCAAAGGAATAGGGTAGTGCTGGACGCAGTAAATAATCAGTTAATTGTAGGTAATTCAAAATTCAAATTTTTTGTTACTAATCAGGAGGAGGTGAGTCAAGTTTTTGATGAGGATTTTAAACAACCTTCTGGGAATATAAACAATGTTAGGATTCTTAGAAATTATACCATTCAGCCTGGTGCTTCCCAGATAATTTCATTAAAATTGCCGAATAATTTATCTCACTTAGATCAGGTAATTTTCAGTCCTAAGGGAGGTAACTCAAATCTTTTAATTTCTGAGTCTGTACATCAGGTCTCTTTTAATCAGTCCATTCAAACTATTGTGGAAAATAAGTCAGACAAACCTATAATTTTAAGGAAAAAGTCAATTTTTGGTGGCGTAGAAAACTTTGATGAATCAGAATGTGTAGAACCTACTAATAAACAACAATTTCAAGTTAATCCTTTGAGTTTATCTGCAGTTAGGGAATTAAGAAAACAGGAAATTAAGGAATCGGATTTTGATGTTGAACATTTGGAACCTCAACAAAAAAAAGAAATCTTAAAAATGTTAATGAGTAATACTGAAGTTTTTTCAAAGTCTTACATGACATTAGGATCAACAAATGAGGTAGTTCCTGAGTTTAGATTAATTCATTCGTATCCTTTACAGACACGCCCGTACCCTATACCTAAAATTGCTAAAGAATTTGCTCAACAAGAGATAGCTAAATTATTAGAAGCTGAAATCATCCAGCCTTCGACCTCGTTGTATGCTTTTCCTGCAATTTTTGTTCGTAAGAAACCAAATAAGAATGACGACCCTAACAAACCTAAATTCCGAATGGTTATAGATTACAGATTACTAAATAGCATTACTGAATCGTTTAAAATTTGTTTGCCCAGCATTGCTGAAATCATGCATAATATTTCTGGTCGCGCTTATTATTCAGTTCTTGATTTAAAGTCTGCATTTTTCCAAATTCAACTTAAAGAATCTGATAGGGAGAAACTTGCCTTTTGTACCGAGTTAGGAAACTATGAATTTCTACGTTTGCCTTTCGGTTCGAAACTATCATGTCAATTTTTCCACATTTTAATTTCTAAGGCTTTAAACGACCTTAAGGGGAGTGAAATCCAGTTCTTTTTAGATGATGTAATAATTGCCGGGGATAGTATCGATCAGGTCAAACATAATTTACAGCTAGTTTTCGATAGATTAAAGAAATTCAACCTTACCTTGGACCCCGCCAAATTTGAAATTTGTAAAACAGAGATTAACTACTTAGGTTTCACATTAAATAAGAATGGTTTCAGTCCTTCTGATGACAACATTTTAAAAGTAACAAAATTTCCTATCCCAAAAAATGTCAAGGAAGTTCAAGCTTATCTAGGTATGGTTAATTACTTCAGACATATGATTGACAAGTTTGCGGATATTACTTATCCCATTGTAAATTTAACCAAAAAGAAAACTCCTTTTGTTTGGTCAAAACAGTGCCAAGAGTCTTTCGACCTAATTCAGGATATTATGATGAATAAACCAGAACTAAAGAATTTAGGACCTAATGATGAATTATTTTTAGCTACTGATGCTTCCAAAGTTGCAATAAGTGGAATTTTGTTAAAAAAGATTGGGGAGAATTATTTTCCTGTAGAATTCTATTCCAAACAGCTAACCCCTGCTGAGTCAAGGTATCCATCCATTCGTAGAGAATTGTTTGCTATTTATTCATCAGTAAAATTTTTTCATCAAAAATTGTATGGTAACAAATTTGAAATTTTAACTGATGCCAAGAGCTTAACTTATCATATAGAATTAAATAAACAACCTGATATTGTTGCCAGGTGGATCCTCTATCTTCAACAATTTGATTGTATTGCATCATATTTGAAGGGCGCTCAACAGCCTGCTGATTATCTTTCAAGAGTTCCTTTTGAAAATGAAAATGTTACTAATCTTAAAATTTTTGAATCTAGTGATGAACTAAATTACTCTTCAATTAAGTCCCATCAGAGAGATGACAGTAAAATTCAGACTATAATTAAAGGAATTGAGAATAATGACCCTAAAATTGTTTCTAAATATTTCATTGATTCTCACACCGAGTTAGTAATGATTAAACTTCTGAGTAGGAATAAGAAATCTAGGTCTAAAATTTTACAGAACAAGATTCTGATTCCTAATTCTCTTTTTAAGATTTGTTTAACGCAAGCTCATACTCCACATTTTGGTGTTTTTAAAACTTACAATTTTTTGAAAAAACAATATTTTTGGAAAGGAATGTTCAAAATGACTAAGCAATTTTGCGAAAACTGTAGTCAATGTTTAAGTCATAAGCCTAAGCCTTCTTCTACCACTTATCAAATGATTCCAAAGAAATTTTTGGGAGTTGGCGAGTGCCTGGGAATTGATATTGTGGGTAAATTACCAAGATCTGCTGAAAATCATTGTTTCATTTTAACTATAGTAGACCATTATTCAAGGTATCTGGAGGCTATACCACTTTCTAATATTAGAGCTCCAACCATAATTAAAGCTCTAAATGGGTATTTTGCATCTTTTGGTATTCCAAAAATTTTAATTTCTGATAATGGTCCTAGCTTCAAGGCTGAGGAATTTAAAATTTTCTTAAAACAATTGGGAATTCAGGAGAGAAAGAGTTCTATCTACTTACCGAGATCTAACGGAATGATAGAAGTCGTGCACAGAATAATGAAAACAAGTATTGCAGCAATGTGTAATAAAACCTTTGAGTGGAATAAAAAACTCCTTGTGTTTAAATTGCACTATAATAGCTCAATCCATACGGTTACTGGGTTTTCACCAGCTAAGATCTTCTTCGGTAGAGAAATTAACATCCCTCTTAACCTTCACAGTGAACCAACGTATGTAGAGGACTATAATGAATATCAAAGTAAACTTTCGAGTGAATTATTGAAAATTAAGGACACTTTTACTGAAAATGAGGACGCTTACTTTTCCTCTAGAAAGAAATATATAAAGGGTAGGAAGAAACCCAATTTTAAAATAGGTGATAAAGTTTTCATCTCAGCATTCCAACATCCAGGTTCTTTGCAGAAAAAATATAATGGACCTCATGAGATAATTGGAAAATTTAGAAATGACAATTATTTAATTAAGGATGCTTTTAATGAAGGAAAGGAAATAAAATTACATGTAAGCAAACTTTTCCAGCAGAAGGATGTAGAGTTTAATTAAGCATTTAAAGGATGTTCATGAGTTTTGAGGAATAAGAAGTATTGGTTTTGAAGTTATGATTTAGTACGTTGATTTCTTTGGAGGTTTTCAAAATTTTTTTTCCAATTTGGTATAAAATTTTTTTTGTTCAGGACTGAGAGCCTGTTTTGGGTTACTTTGTATGTGTTATTTAAAGGCCTTAAATAGCATTCTGGTTTTATAGCTGGCTGGTTCCGTATTTAACTGGGACAAGTACTCAGAATAATTCAAAAAAAAAAAAATAAATAAATAAATAAAAAGAGAAAGTGTTTTGCACACATGTCAAATTTTTTGATGCCTTCATGTAATCTGTTAAGTAATGTTAATCATAATCTTTTTTAATACCATTTACAAGTTATGAGGAGTCGAAAAAACTTGAAGTATGTGAACTGATTACAATGTTATGACTATGAGTTTGAAATAATTTGAAGTATATGAAAAAAAAAAAAAAAAAGTCCAATGCTTTGATGTTGCTTAAAGAATTTGGCTGAGTGTTTTGAAGGAGAAAAGCATGTTATGATTCGAAACTTTATCCACTTATTAATTGAGTTTTTCATGCCTACCATTTCATGATTGATACAACTAACTGATTTGAGTGTTTAAGTAATTGTTTTTGATCTCTGGGTGATTAACGCACTGGAATTTCACTATTTTTTTTTATTTTATGTGTTTTAGTTAATCAAATGTGTGTACTTTGTCAACATATTTTTTCATCACATGTATGATTTTGAATTTTGTAAAATTGAGGTGTTCCTGCATTTTAACGTCCAACATGTGGATATTACTATTTTTCTTTTGGAGGGGGGATAATGCTACAAGGCAAAACCTTATAGCATCCCCTTAACGCTAAACAGCCGCCGGTGTTCATATTCGAACGCAACCCTGTTTCTCACAGCCTTGAAAATGCTAACTACAACAGTAACGGAGGAATTCTTATTCTCTGGTGTGGCAATTCTCCTGTAGCCAATCAGGGACTGAGCGGCAGTTTTAGTTCACGTTTTTTGGAAGATTTATGGGGCGCGGGCCTTGTACGCTATGGTTTGCTGCTTGAACCCCTGTTAATTTTGGAATACGTTTGCTGGGGGCTGGGTGGTTGCTGCCCAGTCCCCCAGAATCCTTCTTTTTTTCACTTTTTGCTGGAGCCCTCAGAGAATTTTACTTTTATATAAGGAAGTATACTTTAGCTGAAGATTCCTTTTGACGATGGTTTTTATTGTATATATGTTCGATGATATGAACTTCTTCTGAGAAATCTTGTGGTGATGTGACTTCATCACGTGATGTCTGAAAATTTGATCAAGACTCATTCTTTCCGTAAAAAAGTGGAAAATTCTGCAACTAGTGATGAATTCAGCTGTAGTCCGAACCCAATACACGAACTTATAAATATGGCTTCAAAGTGATAAATTCTGCAGCTAGTGATGAGTTCGGCTGCTTACAGAACTAAATTCACTAACTCTTAGACACGTTGCAAAGCGAATAGGTCTGCAACTGGTGATGAATTCGGCAGAAGTGATTGATAATCAAGACATACCATCCGCGTAAGTGTTCATTCCCATGGGAACCCATGTTCTAATTATGGCCATTTTTAATATTAAATTTAAGTAGCTACTTTCATTTTTATTTGATGTTTAAATTGTTAAAATAAAATTAAGTGATTTAGATCAATGTGTAATTATTTGTCTATTGCATGATATATAATAATTTTAGAGGTTTAAACACTTTATGAATGCACATATTATGATAAAATTCAACTTGGTTTAAATAGTGAGATTCTGGTAAGTTTTAATTAATTCTTTTCAGCAATGTACTAACCACTAGCATAGAACCACTGTACCATAAATTGGTCCACCATAGCATTAATTGGTGCCGTTTTGGCTAAAACCTTCAAACACATCAATGTAGCATTTTCATTATCCGCAAATAAATTGCAAATCGAACGAAAGCAAATATCTCTATGTGACTTTCCAATCATGTGTCAGCTTAAAAATATTCTAAGCTAAAAAACAATTTGCTTGAAGAATGAAATGAATAGTTAAAGAATGAAATTTACTTCGTGAATTTGAAGCGAAAATAACACACAAAAAAAAAAAGAAAGAAAGAAAGACCTTGCAAGCAATTGCACCTTGCATACAGACTAATTTCACCAAGCGCGGATCCAGAGGGGGGGTCATGACCCCCCCCCCCCTTTACTGATCAAATACAGCAAAAAATTGCATTTTTGGGACTTGTATTGCGAAAAAAACTGCCCAAACCCCCCATTTTCCCTCAAAAATTGCACTTTGACCCCTCCCTTTCCGAAAATGACCCCCTCCTTAACTAGAAGCTGGATCCGCCCTTGAATTTCACACTGTTATATCAATGTATCCTGCCATTTTAATGTCAAGATAATATGTATGCAAGATTAAAATAGCTACCACTTCTTGCATGCAGATTGATTTCACACTGTTATGTCAGCATTTTGATGCTTCAAAGGCAAAGCCCACCCTGTAACTCGACTGATATTAGGCTGCATAAACCTTGACAGTCAACATTGGGGCAAGTTGATGACAGCTCTTAGAGAGTAACATAACATTATTCAGGCAGCATTTAGGCAAGGTGATATTTGCCGACGCGTTAACCTTTATGCAATCCTGAGGCAAGATATTTTGCTTGCTGGGAATGAAAGTAAGTGTGTTTTATTAACATTAATACCTTGTTTAAATTGACTTTTTGAAATGATCTTTACGTTTTGACTCAAATAAATATAATAAATACCCCAATAACAAGCCCACAGCAGCACGTAATTTTTCCTAAATTAAGATTGGAGTTCTGCTCCATTTCTTCTACCAACATTGCGATTTGACTTTTTTTAACGCGGATGTTTTTTGCATGGTTTTTTGCAGCAGACAGGATGACAGCCGAGCGATTGAAGGTTCACACGTGCGACTGTTTGTGTGAGAACACGAAGTAGGAGCTATCTTTTGATTGGTTGGAAGTTCTCGATATCGATTCACAGGAGAACGGAGGAAAAATTCTCACTCGTGGCTTAGGTGGTAGCTCAAAAAAAGGCAATCGACAATTTTCTCGTCTGCTCGCGCTTTTCGTGAATGAGTAGTTGTCGTCACGAGAACTAAACGTAATAATCGTTGTAGGGCCTAACATGACTTTGTTTTTCATAACTAACACAAAGTTTTTTCAATGTATGTCACATATATAACCTCCTTTTAAACATCACGTTACTAATACACTTTGCTCCAATAGACAGGGTTGTCTGAGTGATTTTTATCAAATTAAAAATGTTTATTTCAGCATTCCCCCCCCCCTCTCTCTCTCTCTTTTTAAGGTGACTGCCTACGTTCGATGAACTTTTTTTAAAAAAATAATAATTTTGACAAAACATGTGAATGGTCAGCTTAAATGAGGTATCAAATGATGTTAAAAAGTAAAATTTGAATAATATATCAAGAAGTTTTTAAAATTTTGGAAAATTTGAGTGAAAAAGGAGCAAAAATCAATGTTTACGTGGTAGACCACTGACACAATTCTAACCAATAAAAACACAATTCCTTTATACTGCATACTTACTTAACCATTATCTACAATTGGAACTAAAAGTTTTAAAAAAATTTAAAAATTCTTTGAAATATGCTCAATTATGGCTAAAAAGAGCAAATTTACAATATTTTTAAAAAGTTTTTTGTGTTAACACAGCTAGTAAATGACCAAATTTTAACCAGGAATTAAGTTCTAGTAAAGAAACACAGTACATATGGTTCATAACACTATCACCAAATTTCATGGAAAAATTCCTACTAGTTTTTGAGTAAGGACTGCCAGCGTGAATCGAAATGAGGAAAAATATAGTTTTTCAGAAAACGCAATCAAAGATTTATTCATACAAAACAAGTAAGTTATACTAATTTATAAACCTTAAAACTTTTCACAAAGTTTTGTAAAACATTTATGCAGCTTATACTTCCTTAGATTTCACTTTTTATTAAATTTTCATTTTTATGACTCATTTTGCATCAAGTTACAGATGCTCGCTAAAATCTTAATTTTGCATTTCTTGGAAAGCCGTATGCATTTTCTCAAAACAGGATTTTTAATAGCTTTCCAGTAGTGCTGATAATGAAGAGAAGCAGTCATAATAAGATAATAAACAGTAAATAAGTATTTTCACATAAACATACAATTAAATATTTTTTCCTTGGATGATTTACGTAAAAAAAGGTGATTTTTCTAACATACTGAACAATTACGGAATTGTGTCAAAATATATTTATAATACAAAAGCATAATACACATGTATCCTTTCAAAATTCGCCACAATTGTAAGTCGGACCTTCCGCTTGTTCGTTTTTGTCTGATTTTGATTTTTTCGCAGCTCGTCTCTTCTTTCTGGCTATTTTTGTAGCTGGCAACGAGCAGCGTTTTGATTGTTCAACTCTAAATACATCAAATTCTAAGTAATTTTTTATGGTAACTGCATCAATTGTGACACCTATATTTTCAAATACAGGTATTAGTCCTAAAAAGCCAGAGTTAAAGAGCAAAACTGATAGATATCCACCAAGCTGCAAAGTTTTAAGTTCAACAAACACACGCTTCGGCAACAAGCTCCATAAAACATTGTTGAAGCTTTCGTTTGCATTCTGAGTCAATCCGTGCAAACATTTTTCAAGAAGATTTTGGTCGCAGAGGCTCATGTACACCGGTTTTATAATATTTACAATATAGTTCGGTAATCCAGGAGATATATCTGTGAAACGGGCTCCACCATTTGTTTTGGCTCTTTGGTATTTGCACCAACTGTCTGCTGTTTTTGGGCACTGTCCATGCATTGGATTAGTCCTGCTGGAGCAACAATGAAAGAATGCAGCAATAACTGCAGATTGCATGGCTTGCAAATTTCCTGTGTTGCTACGTATAGCAATTCCGTAGTAATTCTGCAGACGGTCAATGAATTTGTCGGTTAACTTTCCCTTGCCACCTAATCCTTTTTTGGTTTTCTTTAATTTTCGAAGTCTGTTGCCAACGCGTTTTTGCACATGTCCAATGCACTCTAGCTTTTGTACCGAATCTTTTCCGTAAGTGTCCTTCACTTCAAAAAACGCTTTACAATCTCCATCCCCAAAATACTGCACATATTTTAGATCGTGGTTTGCTAACGATCGCTGAAAAATTCTTTTTACACCTACAACTTCCATACTGCCAGACGATCCTGAGTGATTTGCACATAAATGTTCCTTCTCGCTTTTAGTTAGGCAAGAACGGCAGTATTGCGAGAGCATTTCAATGTCGAGAACTTTTCCAGTATCGACAGCAATTACTGAAACACAGCCATTCAGAGATGTGTGGCCACGACGTTGCCACGTGCCGTCCACGGAAACCCCACAAGAATCTACTTTTTTCAGTTCTTTCACTCCTTGTGAAGATTCTTGCATGTTCTTCTTACTCGCAGAAATCACCGCTGACAACAGTTTTTCTTCATTTTGTTTAAATGCAACTTTTGACAGGAAAGGCAAGTTCATTGTGAAAAAAAACTTTCTGCCAGCCGTATATCCTTTACCAATGAGTCGCAGTCCCAGTACAAGCAACTGGTTCAAAATATTCTGTTTCCCAGTTTTTGATGTTGAGGAGAAGCCTGTAACAAAACCACACTTGCATGTGACCGAAAAATTGGAATTAATTCCAAACCTGGAATCTTCTGACAGTTTCAACCCGTATCAAAACAGGTAGGGCAGCATAATATGGAGATCAGGGATACCAGACAGGAAATATCTACTATTCTATTCCCTTGCAATTTTTCTGAACTTGAATTCATCAAATTGAAAGCATCAGCAGCTTTATCAACACATAGCTTAGAAGTACTAGCACTTTGTATGGCCTCATTACTTGTGTTTTCAGGTTTGGTATAACGATTGCCATGAAAGGTTCTCTTTTTCGACTTCCTTCTACAGGATCTAGCTTTTGCCATAATAAAACAATAAAAGCTAAATAAAAATACTAAAATAATTACACAAAACAGAGCAAGAGTGCAGTGTAAAAGAAATTAAAAGCAGATATAAAAAGCAGTAAACGAAGTTGGTAAACCAAAATGTAAACAACAAAATTTGTTGCCACTCTGTACAAATTTCTTTCAAAAACTAAAAATAAATGATTGGCAACATGTAATCTTTTGATATTAATGTTATTTTATAGCCATTTATATCAAGAAAAATGAAAAACACAGCCTAAATTTACATTGTTTACATTCATTTTGACGTTTTCAGCTGACTTCCGGTGCTTCGGAATCTCACTTCCGGTTTTTTTAATTAGCTGTAGCTTTTTTTCTAATTATCAGAAAAGTAAAAGTAAGACATTTTTGGAATCCTAGAAGTCAGTTCTTTTCAAATATGTAATTTAAAAAAAATCAAATTTTTTGACGAAATCGGTCATTTCAACGTAGGCAGTCACCTTAAGAGCTCCAAAGGCAGTACTGTTTTGAAAGTTGCATTTTTAACTCAAATAATGACGAAGTCTTTATTTTTTACTCATTCATTAGACGTAACAACTATGTAAAAAACTACTACGTTTGTTTACACCCAAAATTCCCGGATTTTTTCCCGGTTCTCAAAAACTGCGGGTTTTTTGCATCTCTATCTCGAAGCGATTGCAATAGTGTTTCACTTGAATTCGGCCCTTAGACTCTACGCATGTTCATTATGTATATGGTCCGAATTCAAGTGAACTACCATCGCAATCGCTTCCAGTGGCGTAGGAACTTGGTATAAACAGAGGGAGCTCGGCGCAATGCCGGATCTTTGCGCTTTCTGGCAAAGGAGGGGGGGGGGCAAGACACACTTTTCACCCCTTTACACACAAGATCAACTATAAAGTCATTGATGTTCAAATGAACACTTTTTGTGAATAAAAGGAATTTAAAAACATTGCTCTTTCCTCAGAAAGACAAGTTTTACTACACTTTTGAATTCTTAATATGTAATAACTTAGTTTTAGGTGGAATATTTGCTCAGAAATAGGAAATCTTTAACCTCTCTAACGAAAAAAATTCCAAATGGTACCTTTAAAAAATGACTTTTGACGATTTTTGGTGACATTGCGTGAATTATTTAGGAAATGTAGATCACATATTTGAACAGAGGTTTGTAGAAAATAATGTGCTACAGAATGCTGTAGTAAAGAAATTTTTACGAGGGAGCTGAGCCGGTTTGAAATATTCCAGGCGGAGCCAGCCAGAGCTCCCCCAGCTCCCACGGTCCCTACGCGCCTGATCGCTTCGAGGCGATCACAATTGCAATCGCTACTGGAAGTCGAATTACGAGAGACTAGCATCTCGTTGCGATTGTAACGTTTCACTTGAATCCAAATTTGGGAATTTGCGATTGCATTGGTGAGTTGCGATTGTCCGTGTTTCACTTGAATTCCGGCCTATAAATACCAATTATTATAGGGCAGTAGCAGCTAACGTCATCCTGGTAGACAAACAAACACCACGTGCTGATGACAACTAAACATACTCGAAACGTCGTTTGATTTTCTTACCGATGATTCATTCTGTAATCTTTTTTCTTGTAGATTTGACTGTTATTTTGGCCCGTTCTTTTTTCAGTTTTGGCTTGTTTTGTTTGTATTTCATACTGATGTTTCATTTTCAACGCATCACTCATTTTAAAAAAGTATTATTTACTAAACTCTCCGTGTTTTTAACCACTGAATAAAATAACAAAACTGTCTGTAATGCTTTTTGATAGGATTTGATTGTTCTTAATGCATTAAATATTCATAAACTGTGGAGTTGTCGATCCTTCTTTTTCTTTTTTTTGTATTTGTACTGCAAGTTAGATGCGCATTAGTATAAAATTTATTTCTACTTAATAAATACGGATCCTAATTGTTAATGATCTTAATTTCATCAATATATCTTCTTTTTGCTTCGTTATGAAGGCTTTCACAAAACTCGGAATACATTTTACACTTAAAAAAAAGGCTAGAAAAACAA